>JAJOZX010000559.1:685000-695000 GCA_023014485.1 Bathynomus jamesi
ATTTTTTGTTTTCTGCTACCTTGTTTTCCTCCTCGTTTGTCTTATGTATGAATGTTTGCTTATATATATATATATAACATAAATGTGTATATATATATATATATATATATACATATATATATATACACACACATATATACACACATATATATATATATACACACACACATATATATACACATACAGGGCGTCCCAAGAAAATGTATACACACTTTAAATAATTATAAAGGCAGTGTTTATTAAAATACATTTCATTTTCAAAATGTAATAGAATCTACAGACATTATTTAATTGTTTTGTCAACGCCTGTTTTCAAACTGACGTCCGTTCTGGTCCAGGCACTGCTGATAACGCGAAGCAATGGAATCGCAAACATCACGAAACATTTCGTTTGGTATTTGTGTGCATTCTCGTTCAATGGCTGCTCTCAATTCAGCGACTGTTGCAGGTTTTATAGCGTAGACTTTGTCTTTTAAGTATCCCCATAAAAAAGTCTAGTGGTGTGAGGTCTGGTGAACGCGGAGGGTATTCTACGAAACCCCTTCGTCCAATCCACATCCACATCGTGCCAAGTACCACTCGCAATACTCCACTCTTCGGTCCGGATCATCTTCATTAATAGCATGGACTAATCTTGGAATGTAACTTTTCCATTGACAGCGCTTCAAAATGCGTTGGACAGACGATTCTGAAATTCCTACCTCACGACTCGCTTGCCGCACAGATTTTCTTGGACTTTGGTGATACGTTTCCAGTACTCTTTCTTGCTTTGTGGGGCTTGTCGATGTCCGTGGTCTTCCGGAACGCTTCTTGTGGACATTCTGAACAGTTCCATCGGCTTCAAACTTATCTCTAATTCGAGTGATGGTAAGTCGCGTTGGTGGATCTGTTTGAAACTCCCTCCTAAACTGTCTTTGCACTTCAACTGCGTTTTTACATTTCCAGTAGCATTTTAGAATGAATTTCCTTTGTTCAAAGCTTAGTCTGACTACCATTATTAATTCTAATGGGTTTAACTTGGAAAGAAAGAAACATCAATTGAGCTATCAGCTGTTAAAGTGTGTATACATGTTTTTGGGACGCCCTGTATATATATGATATGTAGCGATACACATATCTACACACACATATATATAGATATATAAATAGACACACACACACACATATATATATACATATATACACACACATATATATATATACGGGTCTCCAATAAACCTTAGCCCCCCCACCCCCGCCCATGCCCTAAACCATTAGAGGTACAGTAAAACTAAACATACCTTACAAAAGAGAATTTAATCCTGCATTTAATGAGAAACAATTAAAACTTCATTTCCAAATAAATCGATCTCATGGTTCCGCAACAACTGTTGAGTGGCTAATGCCTTAAAGCAGGGGGCCTTATCGTGCAGAAGTGTGACCTGATCGACATCCATAACATTGTTTGGGTTTCTTAGAAAAGGAATGACATGCTGGGATAGAATAATATCACGAAAATACTGTCCATCCCAACTCTGACCATTTGGCTTCAGCACCCACATGAGCTTCTTTGCAGTGAACAAAACAAAACCACACAGTCTGGACTTTTTAATAATTCGCGATAATGTTCATTGTCATCGATTTCATCTGGTGTTGTGGCCCACACTCGATCATTTTGGTAGTTAGGAGACAGCTAAATGCATGAAATCATCCACATCCCAATCTTCAAGATAATGGGCAAACCACATTCTGTTATCGATGTTAAATTAAGATTTTCTTGGCTTTGAAAGTTCATGCCAAGGCTTTAAACCTTGCCTATGACGGTACAATCGATTGATCTCACCACTAACGATCTTTCCTCTTTACACTTCGATCTCTCTAGAAAGTTTAGCACAGCTGTTTTTCCGCTTACGCGTACCGCTTTCAATGATGTCCTTTGTTTCCTGAGAGAGTGGCAAATTTGGGCGCCCAGATTTGGTTGTATCCATTTCACATTCATCCAAAGTTTTATTCCAATTTCTTTTGACGAAGTCCTCACTTCTTCGCAACTTTTTGGCAACCCATGAACGTGTTATAAAGGTGGCTCCAGCATCACGAGCTTCACGAAATGTTATTGCTCGTATGTGATCTATCACACGTTGCCTGACCGAATCACCAATTAATTGAGAAGCCATTATATTATCACTTTATCAGCTAGAGTAATTTTAATACCTACAATAAATAAAGAATTTTATATATTTTTATAATCACTAAAAACTATTTCGATATAAGTAAACATGTAAGCTGCAAATGGGGGCGCTAAGGTTTTTTGAAACCCCTTATATATATATATATATATATATATATATATATATATATATATATATATATATATATATATAATATAACACATATATATATATAGATATACATATGTATATAAATATATATATATATATATATATATATATATATATATACACATATATTTATATATATATACACACATTAGTGGTGGACCGGATATCCGCATCTGCATCATTTTTAACATCCGCATCCGCACTTCCTACTCCGGATGTTATGCGGATATTACCTCTAAGAAATTATGCAATTTACAATTAAATTAGCTTATAAAGTAGCTTATAAGGCCCTTTGATGCACATTTCATGTAAAATATTAATTACACTAGGCAACAAAGATTTTGTTACAGAAGACCAAATAGGTGCTCCTAGCTAATTTCGGTATGCTGATTTCAAATCTATAATTAGATTTTTTCTATCACGTCTAGATTTTGTGTAAAATGCAAATCACCTTTAGTAAAATTTTCTACCACGTCCAGATTTTGGTTTTAATCGGCTTAATGCCAGTAATATGAAACTTGCTTTTCAAAGTTAAAGCAATTTTTTTTGCCAACTATATACAAATTCGAACAATTTTGATAAATAAAATTTATCCCGAGTCGCTACGTGACAGTCAAGCAGAACGGTTGTTGAAGCTCTCTGCTGATGAGCAAGTGACAGGTTGTGGTGACTTGTGTGTTTTTATAGCATTTGTTTTGTACTACGGTGTGTATTTCTTTTTATTTTGCACATCGTAATAATTACTTTCTACGTTTTTTCAGATATTGTATGGTAATTCAAAATGGCATCAAATAGACGTGCTTGTGTAAATCACCCAGACAACTTCTGCTTTGTCTGTGGACAATATACACCTAAGCCACAACGTAGAAACATAACAACAAAGATTAAACTTGCCTACAAGTGTTATTTTGACTGTAAGTTAGGAGACCAACAGAGGGACTGGGCACCACATATTTGCTGTGCACAGTGCAATGCAATGTTAATAGCTTGGATGAATGGTAAAAGAAAAGCTATGCCGTTCTCAGTCCCCATGGTTTGGCGTGAGCCGAAAAATCACTTCAATGATTGTTATTTTTGTTTGACAAAGATTGCTGGTTTCACAAAGAAAAACAAATCAAAGATCACGTACCCAAACTGCGAATCAGCAATGAAACCAGTACCACATGATGAAACAAATCCACCACCAGTTCCACCAGCAACGATAACAGACAGCAGTTCATCTGAAGATTCTGCTAGTGATATAGAAACAGGGAAAGATGGCATATATGTTCCAGATGCAAATATTTCTCCACATTTGTTAAGTCAAGCGGAGTTAAATGACTTAGTGCGCGATTTGGAATTACCAAAAGAAAAGGCAGAGTTGCTTGGTTCAAGACTTCAAGAATTTAATCTTCTCCAACCAAACACCAAAGTTTCCCATTTCCGCCATCGCCATTTGCAGTTTTCATCATTTTACTTACAGGAAGAAAACGTTTGTTTCTGCCACAATATCAGTGGTCTGATGCAAGGGATTGGCTGTCGCTATGATTCAAAAGAATGGAGACTGTTCATTGACTCTAGTAAAGCTAGCCTTAAAGCTGTATTACTGCACAACGGCAATGAAAAACCTTCAATACCTGTAGCACATGCCACTGGCCTTAATGAGACTTATGAATCGATGAAACTGCTGCTAAGACTCATCAAATATAAGGACCACACATGGAATATTTGTGGCGACCTTAAAGTTGTATCATTACTTCTTGGGTTACAGTTGGGCTACACAAAGCATATGTGCTTTTTGTGTCTATGGAACAGCAGAGATGACAAGAACCACTACAAAAAACATGATTGGCCATCTAGAACTGAACATGATGTTGGTAAATACAATGTGAAACACCCAGCACTTATTGACCCTCAGAAAGTACATCTTCCACCACTTCACATTAAACTTGGCCTTATGAAAAATTTCGTGAAGGGTATGGATCATCAAGGTAGTGGTTTCCAATATTTAAAGGATAAATTCAAAGGAATATTGACAGATGCTAAGCTAGAAGCTGGAGTTTTCACTGGACCACAGATCCGCAGTGTCATCCACGACTCATCGTTTCCATCTAACCTAAATGAGAATGAACTAGGAGCATGGACATCTTTCGTTGAAGTTGTCAAAAATTTTCTTGGAAACCACAAAGCTGAAAACCACCGTAAACTCGTAGAAAACATGCTTAAATCTTATGAAATAATGGGATGCAGAATGTCTTTGAAAATTCATTTTTTACATTCTCATCTTGACTTCTTCCCGGCCAACCTTGGGGCTGTAAGTGACGAGCATGGTGAGCGCTTCCACCAACAGATCTCAGTTATGGAAAACAGATACCAAGATAATTTCAACCCAAATATGATGGGAGATTATTGTTGGTTCCTGCAGAAGGAGAGCTCGTCATCCTACAAGCGACAAAGGAAGAGGACACACCAAAGTTTCACTTAAGAACAGGAATTTGCCTTTCAGTAGTAACAACAAAATACTAACGCGCTTTGGGTGGATGGTTGGGCGCAGGGGTGGTAACTCCGCCAGCGGAATTCCGCTGTCTGTCTTAAGCCAGAATAAAGGAGGAAAGACATCCCTGTTCACTAATTATTTAAGTATGCTTAACATAAAACGTGGCACGGAAAAGTAGCTTAGACGGCTTTCGTAATAGAAGCGGGTGAGAAAAAAAATGAAAAATAGGGGTTTTCGGTTACACAAAATCTGGACGTGATAGAGAAATTTTGATATCAGATCTGAAATCAGCATCACCGCTTTAGTAGGAATCAGTAGTTCACGTGTCTGTAACAAAAAAAAAGTTGAAATTTGTTGCCTAGTGTTATTAATGAATAAACAAATATATAAACCTCAAAATATAAATACCTGGTACAACAGGAAATTGAATGAAACTTGTTTCATTGAATTTTCTCTGGCTGAAACTCTTGAGAAAGTTATTTTTATCATAATGAAAACATTAATATTAATTTTAATTCTTATGCATTGCCTGCCATAATAGTAATATTACGAAATTTGAAAAATTATGTCATATATTCATAATTCTATATTATATTGATAGATTAACTAAATATCCGCATCCGCGGATATTGAAATAAAAATCAGCATCCGCATCCGCAGTTGTTGAAAAACTGACATCCGGTCCACCACTAATACACATACACACACACACACACACACATATATATATATATATATATATATATATATATATATATATATATATATGTAAAAATGAACAATGAATAATTCGTATATAATCTTTATATTCAATTATTCATTTTTACATAAGGACCAAACTCGCATAACGCAAGTTATCTGTTATTCAATTCATACGTCCATGTCCTTTCTTGACCTTTATCTTGTGTTATTTTTTTTAATTGTTCCCTCGCAAGCTACTCGTCATGCTGACGCACTTGTTCGAATTCTGCTGACCAACTCGGAAGGCAGGCATCTAATTACGAAATCTCCTCTCTTGTTTACTTCTAATTAAAAAACAAGATTATGTTATATATCGTTATGCGTGTTATATATATATATATGTGCCCATGTACTTTGTGTTAAATCTCAAAATAATGGTTATCCTAATGTAAGCATGAAACATTGTAAACTATAGTTAACTGTGGTCTATTGTAATTAACTATAATGATTTAATATAATGGAATTAATGTACTTTAATGAAACTGTAATTAACGATAATACATTGTAAACCAAAATTACAATCTACTCAATGTCCAACCCGACATTATGTCGCCATTAGGAATGTAAACGCGACGATATTATTATTTTTTTATTATTATTTTTCTTGTTGGGATAAATTTTTGATGTGCTTTCGCTTTTGCTTTCGACTTTGCCTAATAACACTGGGCAACAAAAAAAATTTTTTTCGTGTCCCAAGAATGAAAATACCTTATTCTTATAGTATTTTCTGTGCTGAATCCAAATAAGTTTGTAAAATTTCTCTATCAGGTCTGGTTTTTGTGTGACATGCAATTTAATTTTTAAAAACCCATATAGTTACATACTTATTAAAATATGATCGAAAAGACATACCTGTAGTTTAAAAAGTAGCTTGTTTTGATTTTCTGCTGTGCTTTGCCTCAGGCATGTCTCTCTTAAGAGTCCAGCAATAGTCAGCCAGCATACTGGGGCTCCATTTGCCTTGGTAACGGTTTTCCATGGCAGAAATATCCTGATGAAAACGCTCACCATGTTCGTCGCTTACCGCACCCAGGTTTTCCGGAAAAAAGTCCAAGTGAGAGTCCAAGAAATGAACCTTTAATGACATATTGCACCCCGTTGCTTGGTAAGACTTAAGAAGATCTCCTACTATTTCAGGATAGTTTTCGGCCTTGTGATTTCCCAAAAAATTTGTGCAGACACTTTTGAAACTCTGCCACGCAGCTTTCTCAACTTCATTCAACTCTCCTTCAAATCTCTCATCTCTTAACAATTCTCTGATCTGAGGGCCTACAAAAATGCCCTCTTTAATCTTGGCATCACTGATCCGGGGAAACTTATTTCTCAAGTATGTGAATCCTGTTTGCGCTTTATCCATCGCTTTAACAAAGTTTTTCATAAGTCCAAGCTTGATATGCAAAGGAGGAAGGTACACTTTCTCAGGGTCAACAAGTGAACTATTCACAACATTTTTCTTGCCTGGAACAAGTGAGGTGCGTTTTGGCCAATCCTTCTTAACGTAGTGGTTTTGCTTGTCCCTACTGTCCCACTCACATAAAAAACAACAGTACTTGGTGTAACCTAGCTGCAACCCTAGCAAAAGTGCAATGACCTTCAGATCTCCACAGATATTCCACTTATATTTCTGATACTGAAACTTTTCTAAAAGCAACTTCATGTTGTCGTATGACTCTTTCATGTTTGCAGCATGTGCAATAGGTACAGAAGGAAATTTATTTCCGTTGTGAAGAAGGACTGCTTTCAAGCTGACTTTTGAGGAGTCAATGAACAGTCGCCACTCATCCACGTTATGTTCATGACCAAGAGCCCCCATGACTGAATTAACATCTTTACAAAACACAAGTCCATCTTCATGGGAGAACCATTCTTTGAATTCATCATGGCGGCTGCGGAAAAAACAAACTTTAGTGTCACGTTGCAGTAGATTCCAACCCTTTAATCTTGAACCTAAAAGTTCAGCCTGCTTCTTAGATAATTTCAAATCACGAACTAGGTCATTTAGATCTCCTTGTGACAGTAAATGTGGTTCATTGGAGGAACAGGTAGCCTGGAATGTTGGATCAGAAATGTCTTCATCTTTTTCCTCGTGATATGCTACAGCTACGTTTGATTCCTCATCACTTAAACTTACATGTTCAGGAGGATTTGGTACTGGAAGTTGAGCACTGTGGGGAACTGGTCTCATTGCAGACGGTAGATTAGGGTATTTCATAAGGCTCTTTGTTTTTGAAGTGATCCCCTTTGTATTTACCAGGCAGAAATAGCAGTCTGTTGTGTGATCTTTGGGTTCCCTCCAAATTATTGGAATAGCAAATGGCATGTGACGTGAACCGTTTAGCCATCCTGTAAGTAGTCTTACACATGTCACACAACAAATGTGAGGGGCCCAACTCTTGTCCTGATCGCCTACTTTACATCCGAAATAAAGTTCATAGCATTTTTTTACTAATGGTGTAAAGTTACGTTTCTGGGATTTTAAAGTTAGATCACCACATACATAACAAAAGGAATTAGGATGATTCAGACAGTTCCGCGGCATTACAAAACATCTATATGAATACAACACTGGTGTAAAATTAACAAGAAGCAACAGACACTAGCTGTTAACACTGTGACATTTACAAGCAGACTGACTTGGAGATGCTCTACACACAGAAACTAGGCTCATGTCTGAACAGGTACAAACATGTTTCAACCTGCACAGTCTGCTGCTCCGACCAAATTTATCCTGCCAGCATTATCAGAACTTTCTCCCAAAGGAATAAATTGTACTAATTTTACAGAAAAATTAATACAACATATATATTAATATTAATATATTTTATTATGGTTATATTAATTAATATAATATTATTATATTTATTATTTTTATAATGTTTTATATTATAATATTGTTATATACTTAATTATATATAATATGTTATTATTTTTTTATCCGGTGATCATGCTAAATGAGGAAAAAATGAACATAGCGTCACAAGTAAACTAAGCCTGATAGAAAAAATCTGATTTCATATTTAGGATTTCATATTTAGATTCAGCATGAAAAAGTACACTTAGAACACCCATCAAAACCCTTGTGACAAAATTGTTGTTGACCAGTGTAATTGGTGACTTGTTCTGTTTAAAATTTCTTAATAATTTTCTTAGATTTAGCTTAATAATGAATCCTGATTAAAAGTTGCAGTGTTCATGTTTTGTGTACATTCTCTGTTCGTCATAAAAGATGAAGTCATGTCTTGCCTAAGCATTTAATTGTAAATTTTAAACTTTAATTTTTGCTCATATGTATATCTTAGTATAAAGATGCATAGTTCAATTTCCACTTCTAATTAATTCGGCGGATCAGGAAAACAACAGAATTGAAAATACGCGGTTTAAGATAAAAATATGGCTTCCTCTTCCTATATCCTGTTTATCTGTTTAACCATTGTCACAACAAAACATTTACTTTATTTTTAACTATTGTGCAAAAATAATACAGCTTTTTCAACATTTAATAATGATGATATTAGTAGAATCGGGGTATATAAACCCACATAATTTCTTACATGTTCATTCAGAATTAGACTCAAAGGCTGAGCACTACCTGCACATTTTAGCAGTATATTACAGTAAGAAATAATCTTTATCTTCTCCTTCGAGCCTTGCTCTCTTCAGAGAACTTAGTCATTCAAATTTCCCAATAAGTTATAAGAAGAATCATGGAATCTTCAGAGAATTTGGTAAACCTCCCAGAATCCTCCGAGCCACTATAGAAGAACTCGGAGAGTAGTATAGAAGAAACTATTGCAAGTAACAAATCCGTTGCTGCCACCTAACTAGAATCCCCGTCGACTTCGAGCCAACCCAGGCCATAGACGTAAGGGTTAACACATATATATATATATATATATGTATATATATATATATATACACACATATATGTGTATATACATACACACACATATATGTGTGTGTATATATATATATACATATATACATATGATACACACAGACCGTGCATGGAACAAGGAACTCTTCTTGTAAAATTAAATCCACTATAGTCCGAATAAGTAATGGTAAATGACAAATACTATACTTTTTTCTTTTTCATGATGTTAGCCCGAGAGGATCCAGCTTTGGGAAAGGATCTAGGGTTTAAACAGCCTAGCCCAGCTACATTTAGAACCTCAATATAAGCAAAAGACTCGCTGCCTTCACGTCAGATTGAATACATCAAAGAAAAAGGGGTAACTATTATATTTTTAGCCATAAACCAAAACTTAAACCTCAACTGGCAGAATTGAGCGTCCATTTTTCAAGGCGCATAACATGTCCGTTTCTTGATGGGAATGAACTCAGAATGGTTCCCTGAGGTTTTTTATGATACTCTCAGACCGTCCATGGAACAAGGAACTCTTCTAGGAAAATTAAATCCAATATAGTCCGAATAAGTAATGGTAAGTGACAAATACTATAGTTT
>JAJOZX010000559.1:700000-717500 GCA_023014485.1 Bathynomus jamesi
GTGGGTTCCGAACCACAAAACATAAGAACATAAGAAATTTTTATAGTGGGCACACTAGGGGCCACTTCGGCCCATCGAGGTGGCTCCACTATGTAAAAACTGCCTGTACATTGGCAACAACCAATTTTTACAAAACTAAATAATTATCAATTTAAAACTAATTAATTATCAATTTAAAACTAAAGATAGAATCTCTGGATCCAGAGGATCAAGTCATAATAGACTACTATCCACAAATATGTTACACTCTATATCTATTTATAACCGACATGCAAATATATCAGATCCAAAGAATCCAGTCAATTTCATTACGGTATCCATCAATACCAGTACCTTGCCAACCAAAAATAAGTCACGGTCCATATCAATTGCGGACCAAGTCACAATTTACAACCATATACATTACAATATATATACTTAGGAGGAAAAGTGTAGGTGTGGCTGTAAAGACTGTACAGTAATGTAGAAATGTGTGTGCACCCATTTTGGGTCTCCCATTTAAAGGTGTTTGTGGGGCAAGTGAAGATCATGAGTTTTTCAATACCTCACAGTACTATGGGGGCACCGCTCGGCAGAGGAATCTCTTTAAATGGGTGTGTAAGGACAGAGAGTATCCCCTAACCCAAGATGCTGCCTCCCTATATCCCACAACACTTGTAAAACTATGTTTTCTTAAATTTGTTCTACATCTTGGCTTAAATAATTTCATACTATGACCTCTAGTCTGGTTATTGTGATCTTTAATGAAAAGAGAATCAAAATCTATCTTATCCAACCCTTAATTTTACTACCTTAAACTATACCCAATCTATCAACATATGCGTCTAATCGATTTTTAAACATGTTTATAGACGTGCTACTAATTACTTCTACCGGCAAACTATTCCAGCTATTTACTATTCTATGCGTAAAAAGTTTTTGGCAACTGCTGTCTCGAACCTTCTACTTGTCAACTTACACCCGTTATTTCTAGTCCTATTATATTGAGATATTTCGAAAAAGCTATCTCTATCTACGTTATCGAACCCATTCATAATTTTGAAAACCTGGATTAGATCACCCCTTAGCCTCCTAGTCTCGAGTGTAGTCAATTTTAACTCTTTAAGCCTATCCTCGTACGACTTTGACCTAAGCGACGGAATCATCTTAGTTGCTCGTCTTTGAACTCTTTCGATTTTGTCTATATCTTTGCGCATATGCGGATTCCAAAATTGGATCGCGTACTCCAAATGGGGTCTAACTAATGATTTATAAAGAGGAACTATAATATCGCGCGATTTGTACTCAAAATTCCGAGCTATAAAACCTAACACTTTGTTCGCTTTATTGACCGCTGCTGTACTTTGTTTCGCTACTTTTAAATCACCAGTGACTATAACTCCTAAATCTTTTTCCTGCTCTACGCTTATCAACTCTTTCCCTGACATACTATACGCAAAATTACCGTTACGCGAACCTATATGTAAAATTTTGCACTTATCGACGTTAAATCTCATTTGCCATGTGACTGACCAATCAACGATTTTATTCAGATCATTCTGGATTTTACCTCTATCTTCGTCATTAATCGCCCTACCACCCAGCTTCGTGTCATCCGCAAACTTTGAAACTGTACTGACTAGGCCGACATCTAAATCGTTAATATATATAAGAAAAAGCAAGGGGCCCAATACAGAACCCTGAGGAACGCCACTCGCTACATTAGCCCAACACGACTCCGCTCCATCAACGACCACCCTCTGTTTCCTACCTCGCAACCACTCTTCTATCCAATTTATTACTACACCCCTGATTCCATGAGCCTTAGTTTTCTCAATGAGTCTTTTGTGCGGTACGGTGTCAAACGCTTTTTGAAAATCTAAATACACTACATCAACCGCCCGATGACTATCGTAAACGTCAACCACGCTTTGAAAAAATTCTAAAAGATTAGTTAAGCAAGATTTGTTTCGCCTAAAACCGTGCTGCGTATTTCTAACTTTATGCAATTCTAAGTGTTCGACTATACGATCCCTAATTATTGATTCCAGTAGCTTACCTACAACAGACGTTAAACTGATTGGCCTATAATTTCCCGCCGCACCTTTATCGCCTTTCTTAAAGATAGGTGTTACGTTTGCTAACTTGAAATTATCTGGTACGCACCCCTCAGAAATAGACGCATTAAAAATCTTTGTTAGCGGCACAACAATGCTATCTTTTAATTCTTTTAGTTGTATGGGATATATGGAATCCGGCCCGGTGATTTACGCGTTTTCATTTTATCAATATAGCGCATTACCTCCCCTTCACTAACCACAATATTATCCAAAATATTACCATTATCAAAAGGTATTATGTCTATGACCGTAGGGATATTCGTTACATCTTCTATAGTAAAAACTGACGTAAAGAATTCGTTTAGCAAGGTAGCCATTTCCTTGTTTTCAGAAACTAGATCTCCGTTAACATTTTTCAACGGCCCCAAGACACTTTTTACTGGATTTCTATTGTTGACGTATTGAAAGAATCGCTTGGGGTTTTCTTTACCGTCACGAGCTATGGAGATTTCAAATTCGCGCTTGGACTTTTTTATTACACTTTTCGCTTCACGCCTTAGAGATATGTAGTTGTTTCGTAACCACAAATTGTCTTTATCGCACTTATGTAGCCTATAAGCCCTATCTCTACTCTTTATAATGTCTCCTACTCTAGAAGTAAACCACAAGGGCTTGTTATTTACTTTCGCACGCTTAATTTTGTACGGTACACATTCCTCATTTATAGTCCTAAATACTGTTTCAAACGATTCCCACATTAGTTTTGCGTTGGAGTTCCCCATTACGTTTTCCCAATTGACGTGTGACAATTTATTTCGAAATTTACAAAAGTCTGCGTGCTGGAAGTTAGGAATTTTAGTCGAGTTAGCTGGTTTCGAGTGACTTACTGAGAGGACAAACTCTACCATATTGTGATCGCTATTGCTTAACGGTTCTATTACTTGAAGATCAGTAATTAGCCTATCATCCGTAGTTATTACTAAATCTAAAATACTGTCCAACCTCGTAGGTTCCCCAACCTTTTGAATAAGAAAGCTATCCTCGAGAAAATTAACTAAACGATTACCTTCCGCGTCTCCCTGCATTGTATCGTAATTCACGTTGGCGCAATTAAAGTCACCCATAACTAAAGCCTGCTCACTACCTATTATTCTCTTTAGTTCACGATATAACGCTTCGTCCGTATCAGCTGTTTGATTAGGGGGCCTATATATAACCGCAACAACAAGTTTGAAATCGTTCAATTTAAGTTCTGCTATAGTCGAATCTATTGGTTCTGGAATTGTGTGCTTTACTTCTATAACGTTCGCAATATTATCTTTGATATACAACATAACACCGCCTCCTCGCCTACCTATTCTGTTTTTAACAAAAAGTCTATAACCTCTAATTTGATACTCCCCTACAAAGTCACGTGTTTCAGTGCTAAGCCACGATTCATTTATCGCAATTAAATCATAGTCTTTACAAGCAATTAAAGAAAAAAATTCGTTTATTTTATTTCGTAAGCTACGAGCATTTAAGGATAGAACCTTCAAATTGTTTGTAATTGCGACACCTTCGCGAGCGCAGGGGAAATTTGTGGAATTTACGCTGGGACCGTTCGAGTTACGGCAGCCTGAAAAGAAGAGACAGTATTATGAAATAGTCTTCCTAAACGCGCAGCTCCAACGTCATTAAGATGAAGTCCATCTCCGAGGAACAAGTCCCTCCTGCCGTAGAAACTGTTCCAAAAATTCGCAAAATGCACTCCTTCCTGTTGGCAAAGAGACTTTAGGTTATTGTTAATATAGGTCGCCTTGCTGTAGAAATCGTTACGTTGGATAATTCGAGGAAGTATACCTGTTAAAACAATCTTATTAGTTTTTTCCTTTAATCGCTCTAGTAAGTCCCTGTACCTAGCCAGCAGTTCTTCCGATCTAGAATTTAAAACGTTATTAGTACCGACATGAATAACATACGTTGTGTCCTCGGCGGTACCGTCTGTAAAATGGTCAACACTATTAGTTATATCCTCCACCCTTGCACCAGGGTAGCAGTAACGGCGCCTACGACGAGGGTTTCTCCCACAGAATTCCTCGAGCTGCCCTCGAACAATGGAATCGCCAACGAGTCGTATTTCCGGTTCATCAGCATCTTCGAAACCTAAAACAGAAAACTTATTGTTTGTTATTACTGGTAGACAAGTCTTAGGTTTTCTCAATGGGCTCCATTACGCACTCGAACGAAGGGTTGGGAACTAGGGAAGAGAGAGGGCTATTAGTACTATTTATATTATTAGTAGAAACTGAGGCAGGAGGGGTCGTAACTGGAGTCTCAAGGGATTCTAATTTTGCCGTCAGGAGCATCACGTTTCTTCAAGCCTCACTCTGGCCTCCCTCTCACGTTCTAACTCGTTCCTCAGGACTTCCATGCTTGAGCACCACCTGCAAACTAACTGCTCATTATTATTAGCCATTGTAAACGCGTAAGCGGCAAATTTCCCTTCGACTGCAAGTACTTGACGGGGGTGCCATGCTTTAATTAGTTAAAAACCAAACCTAACAAAAAACAAAAATAAAACGAGCGTTTAGAAATTAATAAATTACAACGTAGGTCCACCGCGTGCTTATTGTGCCGTCACCTGCCCAAACCCGCAAAAATGTTATTGAAATGCAGAAATAGGTTCTTGTAACACAAATTTGTACTAAATGAATATATAATTAAGCTACCGACGAAAGATCTGTAAAAGGAAGAATATTAATAATACTTATCTGATCGCGAATCGACCGACTTTTTTCCTTTTTTTCCCACGGTGTGACCACACTCTACCTGATCTCCCGAAGGAAAGGAAAATGAACCTTATTCTCTGATAGATTTGAAAAAAACAATGGAAAATGAACCTTATGACTCCTCGTTTTTTGATAGATTTGAAAAACAAACAAGGCAAGCCACGTGCACTAGCCTTGGATTAATCAAATAATATAGTACTGAATAAAGTCAATAAATGAAATATATTCTTTAATGAATGATTAGTAACACGAAGTACTTTAGTTAAGAATGCACCAAACACTGGACACTCGATAAAACACGTCTGTTCACAAGGAAAGACTGATCACTAATGAGGAAATGCTGATCACTAATATATACATATACATACATATATATATATATATATATATATATATATATATATATATATATATATATATATATACTAATTACATATATATATATAAATATACATATATATCAACGTAAAGAACGACGCTTGTATAGGAGAACATTCCGCGCAAGATGAGGAGGAAGAACGAACAAATGAAAAAATGAGGTAACCACCCGGGAATCGAACCCGGGATCTCCCGATTGCCGGTCAGATATGATAACCACTACACCATGGTTATCATATCTGACCGGCAATCGGAAGATACCGGGTTCGATTCCCGGGTGGTTACCTCATTTTTTCATTTGTTCGTTCTTCCTCCTCATCTTGCGCGGAATGTTCTCCTATACAAGTGTCGTTCTTTACGTTAATTATACTGCGTGTTCTTTGCAGTTGAAATTTATATATATATATATATATATATATATATAATATATATATATATATATATATATATAATATACATATACTCTATATATATGTATATGTATATATATACATATACATATATATATATAAATATACATATATATGTTAACCTCTCCGTCTATGGCCTGGGTTGGTTCGAAGTCGACGGGGGGTTCTGGTTAGGTGGCAGCAACGGATTTGATACTTGCAGTAGTTTCTTCTATACTACTCTCCGAGTTCTTCTATAGTGGCTCGGAGGATTCTGGGAGACTTATTAATATCTCTGAGGGTTTCATGATTCTTCGTGTAACGTAGCTTGTCCTTGAAGAGATACGTGATTGGCTTATAGTCAGTTTTCATGGTTACATCGTAGCCATAGACGAAATTTCGGAATTTTTTTAAAGCCCAATATACCGCTAGGGCCTCTCGGTCCGTAGTAGAATAATTCCGTTGAGGTGCAGAGAGAAGTGAAGTTGACTGGCATAAGCAATGGGTAATTCCACACCATCTACATCCTGTAATAGGACGGCTCCTAGTCCAGAGGAAGAAGCATCTGTGGCTATGACAAAGGGTTTGGTGTAATCGGGATATTGGAGGATCGGATGACAGGTTAGTTTATCAATTAAAGTTTCAAAGGCATGCTGGTGATCAGATTCCCAGTTAAATTTAGCATTTTTCTGGAACAAATTAGTAATGGGTTTAGCACTATTTGAAAATTGGGGGATAAAATTCCGATAGAATCCGACGAATCCAATAAATGCACGAGCGTCGTCGATGGTTTTGGGTACAGGGTACTTTTCCAGTGCTTCGAGTTTGGCTGGATCAAGTTTAATTCCTGTGGATGATAGTAGAAATCCTAGGTATACCAGGGACTCCTGTAAAAAGTTGCACTTTGCAAGTTTCACTTTAAGGTGTGCTTTTCTCAAGCGTGATAGCACATTCTGAAGACGTTGAAAGGGGGTTTTTATGTCAAGATAAACGAGAGCTTCAACACAGGCCCATTTCGGACCCCTAAAGGTAAAACCTGGAATTTGTAATGGCCTCGGTTAGTGGAGAAAGCAGTCAATGCCCGAGATTCGGGACTGACCTCCATTTGCCAATAACTAGATGCTAAATCGAGGGATGAAAAGAAGTTAGCTTTCCCTACGTTCAGAATTGTTTCCTGCATGTTTGGAATGGGGAAACGGTCTGGGATGGTAATGTGGTTTAGGCGTTTAAAATCTATACAAAGGAGAGATGTTGTATCCTTTTTGGAGACAAGAATCATAGGAGCGGACCAGGGACTAGCTGAAGGCTGAATGACATCTTGCTCCAACATGTCCGTGATGTGTTCCTCAATAGTGACTAATTGGGAAAATGGAACCTGATTGGGAAGAATGAAAATAGGTTTGGAATTGGGTTCCAGCTTGATTTCAAAAGAGACCAAATTAGTTAGGCCCAGAGAATCTCCTTTTAGGGCAATCACATCTCTATTTCTTATCGGGAAATCGAGAAGTGATTCCAGTAGTTTGGTATCCTGTAAGGCTGGTGACTCCTGAAGGGAGTGCTCCAGACATTTCTTTTATTTTTCTTTCAATACTGAAGGGTTTAACTCTAAGGAACTGGAAACACGATTTATAGTACTGGTGGGGAAATCTGAATCTATTTCTACTGTGGAAACAGTTCCTATTTTCTGATTTGAAGTTAATTCGATAGGGCTTTTTCCTTTGTTTAAACAAACAACAGGGATAGCTGAAATCTGACTCTGACTAAGGACTTCCGCAATAAGAACATCTCTTTTGCAATTACTTTTCTCTGTAATCAGAGTACGCTCTGACTCTAATAGTTTTCCTTGACTGTCGACTACTTTTGCTTGGAAACAGATCTTCTCATAAGGTGCTACTGTTATAAGTGTTATATGCTCGGTAGGGCATATGAAAAATTGTGAATCTGACTCTGGTTCGGCGACTAAAATTTGTCTTATCGGCTGAACTGAAGCTGGCTGAACTGAAACTGGCTGGACTGGAAACTAACTGACTGGAAACTGACTGACTGGAAACTGACTGACTGGAAACTGACTGTCTGGGAACTGTCTGACTGAAAACTGACTGTGTTGATCCAACTGGATTCAACAACTGGAACTGATTACTCTGGGGGCTGATTTCTGGAGCGGTTGTCCCTCTGGATGCAACCGACTGACTTGAACTGCTATCTAGTGGAATGGGTTTCCTATTTCTTTCGGAAATCCGATCACCATACGCTGGAGGGTTTTCTTGAAAACTGTACTCTGAAGAAATTGATTCCTCCGTGGCTACTTCTACGTACCGAACTATCCAACCTTGCTGATTGTGTTGGGGTCTGTACATTGGATAATAGTGTGATTGACCCTGTGGTCGTAATGTATTTGGTTGGTGGTTCGGTTGAGGCTGGGAATGGACTGTTTTCTTGGGATTGGAGGACTTTTGGAAACGTGGGTGGTTCGATTTATGGGAGTGGGGCCTATACCCTGCAGGGGCTTTATCAGCACATTTTTGGCGATCGCCACGGCGATGAACATGTTCGTGACAGTGGGAGCAATAAGGGGGATAAATGCACTGGCTTATCATGTGCCCAAAGCTATCGCAGTTAAAACACTGTGGAGGAGGGCGTGTATTCTGAGTTTGGGGGGGCTTGTTTCTGGGGTGGTGTTCCCTGCATCGGCCTCAATTTATAGGGTTGTTATTGTTTTTGCTGTTGATGTTGTGGTTGCTGCTGCTGAATGTAATGTATAGGGGTTTCTCTACCCTTTCGGTAGTTCTGGTTTGCTAAATCTGGATAATGTTTCCGTGTTTTATTTATGGCTACACTTACTGGTCTGTCAACATTTAGAAACTCTTGAAACTTTTTTTTAGGTGCTCCGGGTAGGTTTTGGTAAATGGTCGTTGCTACTATTAGGTTTCTTTGTTTTGAAGTGAAAGTAATGCCACACACATTTTCTGCGGCTCGGAGGGCTTCTCCTACGAGTTTATTTGTTCGTGTAATAAAATTATTTAAATCTTCATGTTCCTCTTTCTTCCATTTAGCTTGGAAGACAGCTTCTAACATGGCTAAGGGTTGTGCAAGTGTTATTTCTTTTAAAAAATTCTAATAAGTTTTGTTTAAAATTGTCCCATGTTGTAGCTTCGCTAATGGATGGGACGTAGGTGACTGTATCATGAGCATTCCCTTCTTTAGGGTCGATAAACATTTTTGCTTCCCTAATCTTTATATCATCATTGGTGATGTTTTCGCATAAGAAATGTTGTTCTAAAGACTCAATCCAAGGTCTTACACGTGGTTCAACAAAGTGATTACCTATGGTCCCCTTAAAAATTAAGAAAGTATGGGGAAGGTTTACTAGTCTACCTAAGTTAATGTATGCTGGGGCAGGGGTTTGAGATATATTGGCTTGTACTTGATCTGAAGTTTGTGTGTTTGGGAATATGTTTGAATGGCACGGGGTAGGTGGAAAAATGGGCGTAGGGAAATTTTCGATGTCAGAAAGCGCACCGTCTGAATCGCTCATATGTGAAGGTACTATTAATATGTTCTAATTTTGTCTGCTTGATCGATCTCAATTTATGGAATGATCACTTGAGTGGTTTTCCTAACTACTCTATCAAAAAAATACACATTAAGTAAATGCACAACAATTTGCCTAAGTAGGAAAAAATTTGTAAAGATTGTAAACAAAATAATAATAAAAAAAATGTAAACAAAATTTCACTCGAATGTACGTGAAGGTACGGTAATATTATGATTGGTACATTAAATAAAATTATACTATATTAACTATAATAGTGGAAATAATTAGGTTTCAATAAAAAGAAATGTATCACTGGTTTATTGAATATTCACTGTGTTTTTTGTTTATTCTGGCTTCATACTAATTATTAACTGTTAATAATACTGACTTCTCAAATGTTTAGAGATTACTTTAAAAAAAAAGCTCTGTACATGAGAACATTCCTACGGCGAAATCTTTGGAGACGTGTCCTGAAGAGTGTCTTGCTGGCTACTTGTTCTTGGATAAAGACTAGGCGTGAAGAACTTGGAGTCGTGACACACCGGTTCAAGGGTGGATGTGACTAACTGGAAGTCGTGACACGCCGGTCAACTGGATGTTGGTTCTAGTTCCAGGGTCTGGAAGACTGGAAGAATCCTGGATGCAGAAGTCGCCAGTTGTTAATCCCTCCGTCTATGGCCTGGGTTGGTTCGAAGTCGACGGGGGTTCTGGTTAGGTGGCAGCAACGGATTTGTTAATTGCAGTAGTTTCTTCTATACTACTCTCCGAGTTCTTCTATAGTGGCTCGGAGGATTCTGGGAGACTTATTAAATCCTCTGAGGGTTCCATGATTCTTCATGTAACGTATCGGGAGATTTTAATGAATAAGTTCTCTGAAGAGAACAAGTCTCGAAGGAGAAGATAAAGACTGTTTCCTACTGTAATTTACTGCTAAAATGTACAAGTACTGCTCAGCCTCGATGTCTAATTCTGAATGAACATGGAAGAAATTTTGTAGGTTTATATATCCATAATCTTCTAACATCATTATTATTAAATGTTGAAAAGGCTGTATTATTTTTGCACAATATTTGAAAATAAAGTAAACTTTTTGCTGTGACAATGTTTAAACATATAAACAGGATATAGGAAGAGGAAGCCATATTTTTTTATCTTAAACCGCATATTTTCAGACCTGATGTTTTCCTGATCCACCGAGTTAATTAGAAGTGGAAATTGAACTATGCATCTTTATACTAAGATATGCATATGAGCAAAATTTAAAGGGTTACGATTTACAATTAAATGCTTAGGCAAGGCATGACTTCACTTTGGTATAACGAAGAGAGAACTTATACAAAACATGAACATAGCAAAAGTTACTCAGGATTCATTGTTAAGCTAAATCTAAAAATGATTAAAACATTTTTAAAAGAACAAGTCACTAGTTATTTGGCAAAATAGGAAGTTAATCAAAAGTTTATCCCAACGAAAAAATAATAATAAAAAAATAATAACAATATCGCTAAATATACATTCCTAAATGGCGACATAATGTCTGGTCGTACATTGAGTACATTGTAATTTTGGTTTATATAACTATGATTATAATTACCAATGAATTCACATTCACTTATTATCGTTAATTACAGTTTCATTAAAGTACATTATTTAAATCATATTAAATCATTACAGTTAATTACAAGTGACCACAGTTAACTATAGTTTACAGTGTTTCATATTTATATTAGGATAACTATTATTTTGAGATTTAACACAGAGTACATGAGCACATATATATATATATATATATATATATATAACACGCATAACGATATATAACATAATCAGGTGCTCTTCCAATATGTGATCTACGGCGAAACTGTGATCTACCATATTCCAATACGTGCTCTACCGTGAAACTAGCCTTATAAGGCTAACTAACGAAAATATCATGACTTAACCTAACCAATCGTTAGGTCAACTATACGCCCTTGACGATTGGTTAGGTTAAGTCGTGATATTTTCGTTAGTTAGCCTTATAAGGCTAACTAACGTACCTGCTGCTAATCCGAATAATCTAAGGTAGATCACGTATTGGAATGTAAATTTCGCGGTAGAGCACATATTGGAAGAGCACCCATAATCATGCTTTTGGATTAGAAGTAAGGAAGCGAGGAGGTTTCGTAATTAGATGCCCGCCTTCCGTGTTTTTCAGCGGAATTCGAACATTTGCGTTAGCATGAACGAGTATCTTGCGAGGAAAAAAAAAAAAATAATAATTCAAAGTATACATCTGAGCTTACTTACATGTAAGGTAATTATGTACGTACTCAGTGAACATGTACGAATGCATAAAGTATTGTACACATAAATGCAAAACACTTCACTTTTTTCTACGTGAAGGTCAAAATATGATAATAAAAACCCACTCTAATAGACAGAGTTTATTTCCACAACAGTTTCGGGGCCCACTGGCATCCTCTTCGGGTGGATACAAAAAAACGAATGAACCAAAAACAAGAGGGAAAACAGTCCAGGGATCATTAAGAAATTCGCACCTAGTTTAGATCCCGTTCCCCCGACCCCAGAAGGGCATTTTCATTAAAGGGTCCCGCTTATAAGTACATTCGCACAAATTAAAACTATCTTCTTGTTCTATACATACAGATTCTATTATTTTAACATAATTACTGCATTTATTATTGCATTTACATTTTTTAACATTTACTATTATTACCTTTACACTAATTATTACATTTATTTTATTACCTTTATTATTACATTTATTGCATTTATACTTATTTCCACATTTATTACTTCCATTATTACATTTACATTTACGTTTATTATTCCATTTACATTTTAACGAAAAAAAAAAAGAATGAACCAAAAGCGAGTAAGGAAACAATCCAGAGACCTTTAAGGAATTCACACTTAGGTTAGAACCCGTTCACCCGACTCCGTGAGGGATTTTTTGACCAAGAATTTCATTAAAGGGTCCAACTTATAAGTACCTTCGCATAAATTAAAATTATCTTCTTGTTCTATACATACAGATTCTATTATTTTTCTTTTGACATAATTATTACATTTATAAAGTACCTTACTTGATTCCCAATTTATAACATGATTATTTTGGCTGGCGTGATAAAAAATGGCATTATTAGTATTACAACTTCTGAAGGCATAGTTGTGTTCTTTAATACGGGTTTCAATATTTCCTCCAGTTTCTCCTGCGTATACTAAATCACAACTTTTACAGGGAATGCTGTAGACACAGGCTTGTTCCTGTTTTGCAACGTTATTCCTAACCAATTTTCTTTTCACGGTAGACGAATATTTGAACGCCAAAGCAAACTTAAAATCTTTTGTCAATGGTTTTACTCTTTCGAAGCCGGCAATGTAAGGCAAACTCACATATTGTTTTTGGTTAACTGAAGGTTCCCGATGGGCATAAAAAAAATTTCTGGCTTTAAAATACGCCTTTCTGATAAACCACTCAGGATATTTTAAATCCTTAAAAATGTTCCAAATCTTTGAATTTTCCGGGTCCAGCAAATGTGGGCTACAAAACCTGAGTGCTCTTAGAAACATGGAAGAAATAATTGAGCTTTTAACCCCTTCATCATGATATGAAAAATAATGAATGTACGAATTACAATGAGTAGGTTTTCTATAGACCGTGAAATTGGGCTTTCCGCTTTCGTTAATGACCAAAACATCTAGAAAAGGTAATTAATTGTTTGTCGTTCTCCCATTCATATTTAAATTTAATAGAGGGAACAAGATTATTTAATGACTGGAAGAAAGTGTCAAAGTTGTTCCAGTGGTCAGGCCAAAATGAGAAAATATCATCTACATAACGAAACCAAATTAGATTCCTGGGACATATTGTTTGCAACAATTCAGACTCATAATATTTCATGTATAATGTACTCAGTATTGGGGATAAAGGGGACCCCATTCCCATACCAAAACGTTACAAATAAAACTCTTCACCGAAGGAGAAGGCATTATTGGTGACACAGAGTTTTATCAGTTCTAAAAATACAGATGTGGGCTTACCTAGTTCTACGTTACATGTTGGCAATTTTCTATCTAAAAAACTAAGTACATCGTCAATGGGAACTTTCGTAAACAAGGACTCAACATCAAAACTGATCATTCTTCCCCGTTTTAAATCTAAGGACATAACTTTGTTAATAAAGTCACAGGAATTAGTGATGTGCGAGCCTGAAAATTTACCAACTAATGGAGACTATTTACCTGCAAGAAATTTAGATAAACTGTAACTAAAGGAACCTCTGTGTGAAATAATGGGACGGAGTGGTATATTAATCTTATGGGTTTTGGGTAAGCCGTAAATGTGGGGGAGTTTGGGGTTAATCTGTAGAATAATTTGGATGGGGTCCATTCCTTGGCTAAGGCTCAGGCTTTGTTTCACGGCTAAGCCACTGATGTCGACGCTTAATATTGTTATAGAGGACCCATTTTTCATCCCAAGTGACGATCCGATTGAAAAACGGTGCCTGCAGTTGCCGAGAATGCAGTGATCTGCAAATATCGATTCGATGTCGAAGATTCGCTTGTGACAAATCATGCGGAACCCATTTTCCAACCTTCACTACTTTTCCTAACAGCTTCAAATGATGATGAATGGTCATATGGCTAACGCCGAGTTGCAGGCCAACTTCTCTTACAATTACCGTTGGGTTTTCCTCCACTGTTTCTTTCAGCAACTCTTCATCTAACTCATTTGGTCGGCCTGTTCGTTGATAATCTTTCAGACTGAAGTCTCCATTTCTGAACTTCTCAAACCATCTCCTACACATCCATTCGCTCACAACATCATTTCCATAAACTCTTTGAATGTTTTTTGCGGATTCACTAGCGTTAGATCCTTTATGGAACTCATACAGCATCACATGTCGAATATGCTCTTTCGTGGGCACCATGTTTTTTCAGTTACTGTAATATCGTAGGGGTGGCGTTGTAACTGTATGAAAAACACCAGAGAAAATATTCATTAGCCTAATCCTACACTAACCTAAGCCTACACTAGCCTAAGTCATTCTGTATCATTCTGTATCGTGATAAAACCTGTGCGAACCTGTCGCCGCGTGTATTTTACAACATTTCTAAAACTATTTCACATTATCTTGAAGTTATTCTATTATCTATCGTCCGTTTTCTAATCGAGCAGAATATATGTTACAACCTGATATATATATATATATATATTGTTTGCTTGTAGCCTGTGGTGAATGGACGTGTTCTCTCTCTCTCTCTCTCTCTCTCTCTCTCTCTCTCTCTCTCTTCTCTAACACCCAAATTAGAAGGAAATAAAGTACTCGGCGGTATATTCTGTTTACACCCGAAAGTGTACAAAGTATCCGTGAATCCTTGCATATAATTTATAAAGTGAAATTCATTAAAATTGAGAAAGTGCAATACAGTTTACGTAAATTATCACCAGTTTTAACGTATATATTGAAAAAGAAATACGGTTGGCATTCGAGAAAGTTGAAACAAGGCAGGAAAAAGGTCATAAAACGCAAAGGTCAGAAAACCCTCGAAAACCTCGACCATCGAAAGGAAAGAAATCGAAATAAAAATAAATAAAAAAGAAAGAATTTGTGGGTATTTTTTTACGCTAATTAAGGAATAGCATGGTGGGTCCAAATTCTCACTTAATCTGTAATTTGTGTAATCTGGAAACAACGGAAAACGCGGTGATTAGATGTGATTTCTGTCAACGATTCATGACTTTATCTGCATGAATTGGAATGATAGGGAAATAACTCTTGTCTCGAACGCGAAACACGTCGTGGGGATCAAATTTCTATGTGGCGCATGTACACAGACGTAAATTCTTTCGCGGTCTTTAAAGAAATGGAGATAGCAGACTCGAATGTTACAAAAAGAATGAAATAATGGGGACACAGGGTCCGGAATGTCCCAACGAAAAACAGGGTGGATGAGAGAGAGACGAAATAACGAATAACAGCATAATAACGAACAACAATTTAATAACGAATAACGATATAAACAATATAATACGGAAGGAAGACATAGATGAAAGAAAAGAAATAAGTAAAAGTTGCGAAGTAGTCAAACGGTCCAACGAGCGAAATGATAAAAAGATAACTAAAAACGTAGAAAATAAACAGCCAAAGAAAAATAATGATAATGCCAAAATTAAGAACTTGAAAATAATAAGAAAAAGAAGTAGAAGCGTAGAAAATATCGTATGTAAATACTACGCGAAAGGGAACTGCAGATATCGGGATGGGCAATGCATATATGCACATCCCACATTATGCAAAACGCATTACACAAGGGATACTGAAATTTGATAAGAAATGCAAGTTCCACCATCTTACGGTCTGCAACACTATGCAAATATGGGAGTTGCAAATAGGAAAAAAAATGCCGATACCACCACCCTCAAAGGAACGCAACGAGTGAACAGAAAAACGAACATCAAAGAAGAGTGCCAATTTTTTAGACGCAGCCAACACATTTCAGCTGCTAAATACTATCCAGCAATTACAAAACCAGCTGACAAATATAGGAATCCGAGAGCCGGACAGAAGGCACGCACAAAGCACTTCATGCGTTATCGGGACAACAGGTACCGACAAAGATAAAAAGAGGTAAATTCTCGGAGGACCACAAGGCAACGAAACCGGCACCCCATTGGAAAACAAATCGGAACCACCTGTATGCGAAAACGAAAGAGAAAAAATAAAAATAATCCTAGCCAACATCAGGGCCTTAAATCAAACCATTCCACGAACAAAGTTTTATACCTGAAAGGACTCATGCAAGAAGCCGGAGCAGACTTTGCATGCCTCACGGAAACTCATCTAAAGGACTGCCAGGCGAACTGTGAAAATTGTGAGTCCTGTATTGACAAAAAAGAAATACAAATTGACAACTATAACATCCTCCGAGCCGACAGAACAGTGAGACGTAAAGGAGGATGTGCTATTTACACACGCGAAAGGCATAGCAGAAATGGCTATAAGTACCTCAAACAACTACGTAGAATGTGTAGCAGCAAAAATTGAAAAATTAAATATGGTACTAATTGTAATGTACAGACCCCCAAACACGCCAACCTCAAAATTTTCAGATTCCATTACAGAGGTAAGAAACTGGTAAAAGATCTACTCTCTCCAACCCCAAATATTTTTCTCTGTGGTGATTTTAATTTCCCATTCATGAAATATAAAAGGATAGGAAAAAATATATGTATATACCAGGAAAGGGGGGCACACGAGAAGACCAGGAGCAGGTAAAAATGCTACTAGCTCTAGCTGATGAATTTATGTTAACGCAAAAATAACAGAAAACACAAGAAAAAACAACTGCCTAGATTTGGTATTCACAAACAACAGTAATCTAATTGATAATGTAAAATATCCCCAACTATGATATCGGAGCACAACATCATTGAAATAACAACTAATATAAAGGCAACAGGAAAGGAAAGAACACGCACAACAGAAAGAAGCAAATTCGAAATTTTTAATTTTCACTCCAAAGCTATAAACTGGGAAGATGTGACATCCAGCATGGAAGTAATAGATTGGAAAACCATTTTCGAGGCCAAGACAACGGAGGAGATGCTAATGACGTTAGAGGAGAAGACGTTAGAAATTGTGGAAAAACATGTCCCAAAGATACAACAAAGAGGAAAGAGAAGCAGGTTCGAAGACAAAAGAGGGCATTGTTCGAAAGAGAAAAAGAGTGACTGCAAAATTAAGTAACTGTAAAGATAACATCAGAAAAATATTAAATGATAAACTGCAAAGTATCGATGACGTCATACAGGAACTAATCGAGAAGCATACAGAAAAAGAAGAAGACGACGCTATAGAAGCGATAAAGGCTAACTCAAAGTACTTCTATAATTTCGCAAAAAGAAAGTCGAAAAACCATGCGACTATCGGACCTTTAAAAATGAGAACAGTGCTTTATCTGATGATCTAACAGAAGTATCTGAAATATTAAGAGCTCAGTACGAATCATCTTTCAGTATCCCAAAAACTGACAAATTGATATGCGATAGAAACGCGTTCTTTGAAGAAGAACTACAAGGGGAAAGTATAACGGATTTCGACTTTACGACGGATGATATTACACAAGCCATAGGGAAACTAAAAACACACTCAGCGGCAGGACCGGATAAATGGAATGCCACACTGATCAAAAACTGCAAAGATATGGATATGGAGACGATCACTAGACACGGGAGAAATACCGGGCATCCTGAAGAGCGCGAACATAGTCCCAATATATAAAGGAGGAGATCGATCGAGGCCAAAAACTATAGGCCAGTGTCGCTTACATCTCATCTCACTAAAATATTTGAAAGAATAGTTAGACAGAAAATCTATG
>JAJOZX010000559.1:722500-742500 GCA_023014485.1 Bathynomus jamesi
TCGTTGCTTACTCTTCCACATTTCAACATAACAGGATTATTGAACCGGATTTAAAATAACAGGTTCATTTGATCCGAGACAGTAGTATGACCGAAAAGCATGCGTGATTTTCTCTTTAATAATAATAATAACAACTAGCTCGAAGAGTGACAACGGTTCAGGTTTTCACTCCACCTTAGACCCACAGTTTAACGTGGAAACCGAATGCTCTTTTAAAAATATAATTAGGATATATTTACAATTTCTTTATTATAAAATGTGGAACATGCAGCCTTCAGTGAACAGCTGTTCTGTGGATCGAAATACATCTCGTCAGGGAGTCGTTGCTTACTCTTCCACATTTCAACATAACAGGAATATTGAACCGGATTTAAAATAACAGGGTTATTTGATCCGAGTCAGTAGTATGACCGAAAAGCATGTTAATGCATCATTTGATCCGAGTCAGTAGTATGACCGAAAAGCATGCATGATTTTCTCTTTAATAATAATAATAACTAGCTCGAAGAGTGAAAACGGTTCAGGTTTTCACTCCGCCTTAGACCCACAGTTTAACGTGGAAACCGAATGCTCTTTTAAAAATATAATTAGGATATATTTACAATTTCTTTATTATAAAATGTGGAACATGCAGCCTTCAGTGAACAGCTGTTCTGTGGATCGAAATACATCTCGTCAGGGAGTCGTTGCTTACTCTTCCACATTTCAACATAACAGGAATATTGAACCGGATTTAAAATAACAGGGTCATTTGATCCGAGTCAGTAGTATGAACGAAAAGCATGTTAATGCATCATTAGATCCGAGTCAGTAGTATGACCGAAAAGCATGTTAATGCATGATTTTCTCTTTAGTAATAATAACAACTAGCTCGAATTGTAACAACGGTTGAGGTTTTCACCCGACCTTAGACCTACAGTTTAACGTGGAAACCGAATGCTTTTTCAAAAATATAATTAGGATATATTTCTTTATATCCTCTCGACTACATTAGTGATCCGGGAATAGTGGGGAAAAATATTGACATGGTAAAGGGGTAATACGAGCATTAAATCTATTGGAGAAAATATAAAGATGCCATTACTCGTCCGAACCCTTTATAGCGGATTGGTACACATCATAGCTCCACCCAGCTACACCGGCAGCCAATCACGACGAACATCTGCCCTTAATCTTTTGGGGCGGAGCTTGGCGATTGTGCATATAAAAGGGGATATTTTTCAGTTTGGAGTAACAGTAGCTATTTTCGCGTCAGTGAATAATCCTGCCAGTGCATTCCTCCACCTTGGACCTGTACGTCTCCCAGGATTTCTATGAAGAAAGTGACACTGCAGCATTAACAGCAATTAATCTTTTTAATGCAATTGACCGTGATGAATTATTTCCAACGCAAACCGTAGAAGATATTTGCAGTGACGCTCCTTACAATCCGACGCAAGGGACTACCATAGAAATGTAAGTGTCTATAATTCGATTTTATATATATGGAGGGTTGTAGTATCTCGTCAAATACTTCATTTAGATACTCACCAAAAATCGAAATTTTTTATGTCAATCAATGTTATTTGGATTTATCTCTTATCGCCATTATGCCAAAATCGAAATTTTTTATGGCAATCAATGTTATTCCTCTTAAATGAACCAAATATATCTTCACATAATGGGTATCTGTCTGTATACTCTGTATATGTTTTAAAAGAATGAACATTATTCCTTTAAGGTCCGATGAGGATTTGACACGTGTTATACAATCTTTTGAAGAATATCGTGTCATGAATACGGAGGATATACTGATCAGTCAGCAATGTCACACATCCTCCACCATGGACCTGTACGTCTCCCCGGATTTGTATGAAGAAAGTGACACTGCAGCATTAACTGCAATTAATCTTTTTAACGCGATTGACCGTGATGAATTATTTCCAACGCAAACCGTTGAAGATAACCATAGAAATGTAAGTGTCTATAATTCGATTAAATATATATATATATATATATATATATATATGGAGGGTTGTAGTATCTCGTCAAATACTTCATTTAGATACCCACCAAAAATCGAAATTTTTTATGGCAATCAATGTTATTTGGATTTACCTCTTATCGCCATTATGCTAAAATCGAAATTTTTTATGGCAATCAATGTTATTCCTCTTAAATGAACCAAAGATATCTTCACATAATGGGGATCTGTCTGTATACTCTGTATATGTTTTAAAAGAATGAACATTATTCCTTTAAGGTCCGATGAGGATTTGACACGTGTTATACAATCTTTTGAAGAATCTCGTGTCATGAATACGGAGGATATACTGATCAGTCAGCATTGTCACACCGAAATAATGTAAGTGTTTTTCGATCTTTTTGGGGTAAGAATACACAATATATTTTCATAAATTTATTAAATGAAAGAAATCAGTACAATAACCAACTACGGAATATACCGTTACAAATATACGAACAAAAACATGATACTATACAACGAGTACGTACAATTCGAAAACGGATTTTTATCTGTCTGCATACCATTTCATCGTTTCGGCGAGTGTGACACGGGTCAAATAAATTTAAAAAATTTATAAATTCTTTATCACATGACATATGCGTGAGAAATGAGACGCAGTACATTCCGCAAACATTACTAAAATATCCTTGTATACGAAATGGGTTCCATAGAACGTCGGGAATATGTAACTGAGCGAGAAATTTTAAAATAATAGGGTCACTCCAGGGTTGAGTACCGAGTGAATCAAAATAGTACAGGCGCTCTCTATTTTTAAAATAGACAGCGATCCAGTGAATCCCTTCATTACCGATGACATCTGTGTTCACAATAAGACTACCGCATTCTCGCGTACTTGGCAAACTCAATGTTTCATTCTTCGCAAACACGCCGATAAATTTGGAACGTGTGACTCGTTCCATTACTTTCTGAAGTGTATTAGCATCCATTTTAAATGTCAGTGATAACGCTCCTAAATCTATCTACTTCTATTAGGGCTTGCGATTCGAGATATACTAGTACACTAATAGGAGCGTCTATAGGCTTGGCGAATTCCAGACGCACTGAGATGTTTCCGCTCTGCTGTGGGGTTAAATGGGTATTTACGCTAGCAGATAAGTCAGGTGTAATGTCAAACGGATAAAGGTTAAATTGATCAATGAATTCTTCCTTCGTTACCCCATTACCAAGCTCATCACAATCACCTGCAATATGGGTCAGATTACTATAGGCTCTGGCAAAAAGAGGTAACACAGCGTTTGATGAATAGTCCGTACCCATTGTTCCACCCAAAGCAGTGCCATTAACGTATAGAGTTATATTTTTAAGTCCGAAATTCTCGAATTTAAAGGCTCTCTTTTTATATTTTCCATTCACCGAAGCATGGTCCTGCATACCGATTAATATCCTTTTAGGAAGATTTCCCAGGGCAATGTTTTCTATCTGCTTCGATGCCAACCCTGCAGGAACCGTATATAGTTTGATTTGTAATCTGTTAATAGGATATTTCACTGTAGCGTTTAGTAAATTTTTCTCAATTTCTAGTTGTTTTGGTGAACTTAATTTCACTCGCCATACGCGGAGGTATGTGTCCATAATGTGAACCACAACGGGCTTTGCACCCTCCTCTTGATCAGCATCCAGATTTAAGCAGATCTCAGGACTCGTGCGGGTGAGCTTTATTTTCATATCCACCCCGTTGACAAGCAACTTCTCCTGGAAAGTGAAATCTGTGTGCAACCGTCCAAAACACTCGTATATTTTCTTTTTAGAATTTTTAAATTTGTCCTTTATACTACTTTCATCTTTAGTTTGATAATATCCCTCGGCACTTAAAAAGGTAGCCTTCGCTTCTTTGGAAAAGTTGAGGACATTTTCCAGATAGGCTCGTAGATGATAGTACCCCGTGCCTGCCGATATGTTGGTCTGATTTAAATATACGTCACACTGGTTGAATATGGAGTGCAGAAAGTTTGCTTCAGGGTATACAGCATATTTGTCATCGCAGACCGTTCCATCAGAATGGGCTATACGTAGCTTAGCGTACATGTGCACACAGCTTGGATCAAAAAAGTAAGGGCCTGAGCTGGGTATCACGAATTCTATAGGTGCACTCGGGGAACTAATTGTGTTTAAAGGGTTAATTGTAATAAAGTCACTGTGCTCAATAGAAACTTGGGATGGAGGCAGCTCAAAAAGGGACAGCTCCGATTTACAGCATTGTGAACTACATGGGTGGATGAAGCGTGCCATGGCGAAATAGTGACTCCTCTCTCGACAAGTGGTAAACAAACTATGATTCATGAGATCAATGTCCTTAGCTTATATCAGTCAAAAAAGTGGTCAACCATAGGTTTCATTCGCTTACAGCACTTCTTTTTTGATAGCCTTTTACGTTTAATACCACGTGACCCCTTCTTCCGGGGAGCCCTCTTCTTCTTCTTCCCGCCACCACGCATTTTTCTCTTTGCATCTTTGATGATTTCGTCCCGTGTACGCAACGAGTGAACAGGAAAAACGAACATCAAAGAAGAGTGCCAATTTTTTAGACGTAGCCAACACAATTCAGCTGCTAAATACTATCCAGCAATTACGAAACCAGCTGACAAATATAGGAATCCGAGAGCCGGACAGAAGGCACGCACAAAGATACTGCATGCGTTATCGGGACAACAGGTACCGACAAAGATAAAAAAAGGTAATTTCTCGGAGGACCACAAGGTAACGAAACCGGCACCCCTGTTGGAAAACAAATCGGAACCACCTGTATGCGAAAACGAAAGAGAAAAAATAAAAACAATCCTAGCCAACATTCAGGGCCTTAAATCAAACCATTCCCCGAACAAAGTTTTATACCTGAAAAGACTCATGCAAGAAGCCGGAGCAGACTTTGCATGCCTAACGGAAACTCATCTAAAGGACTGCCAGGCAAATTGTGAAAATTCTGAGTCCTGTATTGACAAACAAGAAATACAAATTGACAATTATAACATCCTCCAAGCCGACAGAACAGTGAGACGTAAAGGAGGAAGTGCTATTTACACACGCGAAAGGAATATGGCAGAAATGACTATACGTACCTCAAACAGCTACGTAGAATGTGTAGCAGCAAAAGTTGAAAAATTAAATATGGTACTAATTGTAATGTACAGACCCCCAAACACGCCAACCTCAAAATTTTCAGATTCCATTACAGAGCTAAGAAACTGGGTAAAAGATCTACTCTCTCCAACCCCAAATATTTTTCTCTGTGGTGATTTTAACTTCCCGTTCATGAAATATAAGAGGATAGGAAAAAATATATGTATATACCAGGAAAAGGGGGGCACACGAGAAGACCAGGAGCAGGTAAACATGCTACTAGCTCTAGCTAATGAATTTATGTTAACGCAATAAAAAACAGAAAACACAAGAAAAAACAACTGCCTAGATTTGGTATTCACAAACAACAGTAATCTAATTAATAATGTAAAAATATCCCCAACTATGATATCGGAGCACAACATCATTGAAATAACAACTAATATAAAGGCAACAGGAAAGGAAAGAACACGCTCAACAGAAAGAAGAAAATTCGAACTTTTTAAATTTTCACTCCAAAGCTATAAACTGGGAAGATGTGACATCCAGCATGAAAGTAATAGATTGGAAAACTATTTTCGAGGCCAAGACAACGGAGGAGATGCTAATGACCTTAGAGGAGAAGACGTTAGAAATTGTGGAAAAACATGTCCCAAAAATACAACAAAGAGGAAAGAGAAGCAGGTTCGAGAGACAAAAGAGGGCATTGTTTCGAAAGAGAAAAAGAGTTACTGCAAAATTAAGTAATTGTAAAGATAACATCAGAAAAATATTAAATGATAAACTGCAGAGTATCGATGACGTCATACGGGAACTAATCGAGAAACATACAGAAAAAGAAGAAGACGACGCTATAGAAACGATGAAGGCTAACTCAAAGTACTTCTATAATTTCGCAAAAAGAAAGTCGAAAAACCATACGACTATCGGACCTTTAGAAAACGAGAACAGTGCTTTATCTGATGATCAAAGAGAAGTAGCTGAAATATTAAGAGCTCAGTACGAATCATCTTTCAGTATCCCAAAAACTGACAAATTGATATGCGATAGAAACGAGTTCTTTGAAGAAGAACTACAAGGGGAAAGTACAGTATAACGGATTTCGACTTTACGACGGATGTTATTACACAAGCCATAGGGAAACTAAAAACACACTCAGTGGCAGGACCGGATAAATGGAATGCCACACTGATCAAAAACTGCAAGATATGGATATGGAGACGATCACTAGACACGGGAGAAATACCGGGCATCCTGAAGAGCGCAAACATAGTCCCAGTATATAAAGGAGGAGATCGATCTGAGGCCAAAAACTTAAGCCAGTGTCGCTTACATCTCATCTCACTAAAATATTTGAAAGAATAGTTAGACAGAAAATCTGACTTTTTGGAAAAAGAAAAAATTCAATGATAACCAACACGGGTTTCGGTCAGACAGATGATGCCTATCACAACTAATGGAACACTACAACATTATTGATGCACTTGAAAGTAATGAAAACTATGATGTACTATACACAGACTCTGCTAAAGCGTTTGACAAGTGTGACCATGGAATCATAATACATACTGCAAACTGAAATATATGGGAATAACAGGAAAAGTAGGGAAATGGATATATAATTTCCTTAGTGAGCGGCGGCAAGTCGTTACAGTACAAGGAGTATCTTCATCCGAATCAGAGGTCCTCAGCTCAGTACCACAAGGAACAGTATTAGCTCCCCTCCTCTTCATAATCATGCTAACTGACATAGATGAGGACGTTACCAGAGACAGCACAGTAACATCCTTTGCGGATGACACAAAGATCAGTAGAAAAATAAGAAACCTAGAAGATGGAGGATCTCTACAAACCGACATAAACAGAATACACAAGTGGACGGAAGACAACAATATGAAGTTTAACACCGAGAAATTTCAGCTGTTACTGTACGGAAAAAGAGAAGACCTAAAATCCATGGAATATTATACCCCAAATGGACAGGAAATTCAGAGAAATTCCAGAGCAAAAGATTTAGGGGGTTGTAATGACAGATGATGCGAAATTTGAAACACAAAATAAGATAGCAGTCAACAGAGCAAAGAGAATAACGGGACAGATATTGAGAACCTCTAAACGAAGGGATAGGAATGTAATGATTACTCAACTGAAAACCCTGATCATACCCAAATTGGAATCCTGCTCGGTCCTAATATCCCCATATAAAAAAAGAAGACATTAGACAGCTGGAAGGGATCCAGAGAAGCTTCACAGCCAAGATCAATGGGTGCAAAGAACTAAATTACTGGGAAAGGTTATGCGAACTAGACCTATATTCACTGGAAAGGAGAAGAGAGAGATACACCATTATTTACACTTGGAGAATAATGGAGAAACTAGTCCCTAATCTTACTCTGAACCCTATAACTCCCAAAACAACGGTGGAAGGTAGAAACGGGTAGACTGTGTCGTATTCCCAAATTGAAGGCGAGACAGGGAACATCCTTAACCCTGAAAGAAAATAGTTTTGTAGTGAGAGGACCAAAACTGTTTAATCAGTTGCCCAAAGACCTAAGAAACACGAAGGGAGTTGCAGTGGACATCTTCAAAAGAAGATAGACGCCTGGCTCAGAACAATCCCCGATGAGCCAGGCGTACCTAGTTATGTGAGGTGGAGAGCACAAGAAACCAACTCACTACTTCACCAGGCCAACTCGAGAGGAGGGGCGACAAGCTTGACCTTCGCGAAATGAGGAATCATCGCGCGAAACCTTTGTAAGGTAACGTAGGGTGTATATATATATATATATATATATACACACACATATATATATATATATATACATATATATATATACACACATATATATATATATATATATATATATATATATACTTTATATATACTAGGTGAGGTATCCGGCGTTGCTCGGACAGGCCAAATTATATATAAGACAGGCCAAATTATATATAAGATGTCCCCCAAAAAACGCTCACCCCATTTCTGCAACTTGGGGGCTAACCCCCTCCCCCATTACCCCCACCCCTTTCCCCCACTTACCCCCACCCCACACCCTTCCCCCATTACTGCCCGGGATAAATTTCACAAACTTGAAATTAACAGACAAACAGACAGGCTGACCGACTCTGTGTTGACATTCTTCATCACATAAGAGGTTCCCGTGCCAAATTTGGTAGCTCTAGGTCAAACGGTTTGCGCTTGCCTAAAGGATAGACAGACAAATAAACAGACAGGTGAAAATATATATATATATACAGTATATATATCAGCGAAGTTAAGCGACATTGGGTCTGGGTAGTAGTTGGATGAGAGACCGTCCTCTGCCCCCATATTATGTAGCGACCCATGGTTCGGATCCCACGTAAAGCTGTAGGTCCCTCCGTCATATGACCTTAGATGTTGCGAAGCAGGTTAAACAACCCAAATAAAAAAATATATACACACACACACACACACACATACATATATATATGCAGTAAAATCACAGAATAACACGTGATCTTAATAATAAGCAAATAATAAGCAAACAACCACAGGGAAAAAGGAAAAAGAAACACGAAATCCGAGCGCTTTCGTGATTCTTTCTTGTCCTTGAAGATGTGAATATATCACGAAAGCGCTCGGATTTAGTGTTTCTTTTTCCTTTTTCCCTGTGGTTGTTTGCTTGCACATGTGTATATATATGTACACACACACACACACACACACACATATATATATATATATATATTAGTGGTGGACCGGATATCCGCATCCGCATCCGCATCATTTTTAACATCCGCATCCGCACTTCAGACTGCGGATGTTATGCGGATATTACCTCTAATAAATTATGCAATTTATAATTAAATTAGCTTATAAAGTATCTTATAAGGGCCAGTCATGCATAGTTCATGTAAAGTATTAATTATTAATGAACAAACAAATATATAAACCTCAAACTATAAATACCTGGTAACACAGAAATTTGAATGAAAATTGTTTCATTGAATTTTCTGTGGCTGAAACTCTAGAGAAAGTCATTATTTTTATCATAATGAAAACATTAATATTAATTTTAATTCTTATGCATTGCCTGCCATAATAGTAATATCACGAAATTTGAAAAATTATGTCATATATTCATAATTCTATATTATATTGATAGATTAACTAAATATCCGCACCCGCATCCGCGGATATTGAAATTAAAAATCCGCATCCGCATATGTTGAAAAACCTACATTCGGTTCACCACTAATATATATATATATATTAACTGCAAACAACACACAGTATAATTAATGTAAAGAACGACGCTTCTGTAGAAGAGCGTTCCGTACAAGATAAGGAGGAAGAACGAACAAATGGTACCTCATTTTTCATTTGTTCGTTCTCCCTCCTCATCTTGTGCGGAAAGCTCTTCTACACAAGCGTCGTTCTTTACATTATATATATATAATGTTATAATGTTTCAGACCAACAAGGACCCTAGGATCCACTAATGGCTGATATACCTTTGTTTGGAATTGTGTATTGTGCATGTCCTCCGTGGTGGCGGAGGGGACCTACAGTTATACGTGGGTTCCGAACCACAAAACCTTAATTTTACTACCTTAAACTATACCCAATCTATCAACATATGCGTCTAATCGATTTTTAAACATGTTTATAGACGTGAGTAGTATAGCCGCAAAAGGGGAAAGTGCAAGAATGTTGCAAGTGATTACGTAATGTTGCAAAGGGGGTGGGGTTGTTGCAAGGGGGTGTTGCAAAAAAAATCACCCAAAAAATCCCCCCCCCCCAAAAAAGGGCCCTTTGTTGCCAACCGGGGTTGCAAGGGGCATGCAACTTGGAGGCGGAGTTCTCCCCCAAGCTAATCCCCCCAAAGGGCCAGAAAGGAGAGAAAGGAGGAGAGAAAGGAGGAGAGGTGTTCACCTGGCAGGAGACAAGTGCATATTAAGACTTCAGCCGAGTAGGCGTTGTTTTATAGGCTCCTAATCAGCCAGTTGGCTGAGCCAAGGGGGGGAGGGGTACACCTGAAGGAGAGAGAGAGAGAGTAGTTGCCTTTGATTGCAAGGCATGCAACTTGGAGGCGGAGTTCTCCCCCAAGCTATTTTCGTTTACCTAACCTAAGAGGCCTCTAAGGGGTTTTCCAAAAGTGCCAGAAAGAGAAGGACCAGAGGTCCTTGCTCGGCTGGGAGCCGAGTTGTAATGACTCCGTCATCAGCTTCTCGGTCTTTTATAAACCTCTAATCCGCCATGTTGCCAGATAGCGCCATGTATTCAGTTGCCAGATAGCAATATTATTAAATTGTACTTGTATATATAATAAACTAATGAACCACTCGTGTGCACAAACCATATAAAATACCACAATATATGACGGTAGTTAATCCAATTAAATTCTGTTTATTAAATAAATAATTTTTACACACTTAATTTTTATTATAGATATTTAGGTCACGAATAACGAAACGAAATGAAAATTTACGAAACAATTCAAAACACACGCTCCTCATTCCCCAAATCCCACCACCCATCTGTACTTGTATATATAATAAACTAATGAACCACTCGTGCTCACAACCATATAAAATACCACAATATATTTATATAGTTAATCAATTGGAAGATTCAACCATATAAAATACCACAATATATTTATATAGTTAATCAATTGGAAGATTCATTTAAAGTTGAAATTAGCCAAAACACAATCCGCTATAACGGGGTCGGACGACTAATGACATCTTTATATTTTCGAAGAACACCTGCTTGTTGAGAGATCTTCCTTCCAGACCGCTCTTGATAAGTCTCCCTTCACTCCAAATGAAATGAAAATTTACGAAACAATTCAAAACACACGATTGTCATTCCCCAAACCATCTGTGTATATAATATATATATATATATATATATATATATATATATAATAAACGAATAAACAACTCGTGCACACACACACACACACACACACACACACGCACACGATGAAAGGCAGAAACTAGGTCAATTCGAATCATCTCCCTAGAGACCTTTTTGGACGAGTGTTAGTCCTTCTTCAAACTATTCGAGCAAAAACCACCGCTCACTCCGTTTCTTATTATCATCATTATTATTATATCTACAATGAAAATATTTTATATTTACGCGTAACTTAGACCCACAGTTTAATGTGGAAACCGAACGCTCTTTTAAAAATATAATTAGAGGAACTTTCACGAGTGAGTGGTTATTTATTCAATATAAGAATTTAAGCATCAAGCATTGTTTTTCCTTTCACGAGGAAAGGATTTCTGCAAGGTCTATAATTCGATTTTATATATATATATATATATGGAGGATCGTTGCTTACTCTTCCACATTTCAACATAACAGGATTATTGACCGGATTTAAAATAACAGGTTCATTTGATCCGAGACAGTAGTATGACCGAAAAGCATGCGTGATTTTCTCTTTATATAATAATAATAACAACTAGCTCGAAGAGTGACAACGGTTCAGGTTTTCACTCCACCTTAGACCACAGTTTAACGTGGAAACCGAATGTCTTTTAAAAATATAATTAGGATATATTTACAATTTCTTTATTATAAAATGTGGAACATGCAGCCTTCAGTGAACAGCTGTTCTGTGGATCGAAATACATCTCGTCAGGGAGTCGTTGCTTACTCTTCCACATTTCAACATAACAGGAATATTGAACCGGATTTAAAATAACAGGGTTATTTGATCCGAGTCAGTAGTATGACCGAAAAGCATGTTAATGCATCATTTGATCCGAGTCAGTAGTATGACCGAAAAAGCATGCATGATTTTTCTCTTTAATAATAATAATAACTAGCTCGAAGAGTGAAAACGGTTCAGGTTTTCACTCCGCCTTAGACCCACAGTTTAACGTGGAAACCGAATGCTCTTTTAAAAATATAATTAGGATATATTTACAATTCTTTATTATAAAATGTGGAACATGCAGCCTTCAGTGAACAGCTGTTCTGTGGATCGAAATACATCTCGTCAGGAAGTCGTTGCTTACTCTTCCACATTTCAACATAACAGGAATATTGAACCGGATTTAAAATAACAGGGTCATTTGATCCGAGTCAGTAGTATGAACGAAAAGCATGTTAATGCATCATTAGATCCGAGTCAGTAGTATGACCGAAAAGCATGTTAATGCATGATTTTCTCTTTAGTAATAATAACAACTAGCTCGAATTGTAACAACGGTTGAGGTTTTCACCCGACCTTAGACCTACAGTTTAACGTGGAAACCGAATGCTTTTTCAAAAATATAATTAGGATATATTTCTTTATATCCTCTCGACTACATTAGTGATCCGGGAATAGTGGGGAAAAATATTGACATGGTAAAGGGGTAATACGAGCATTAAATCTATTGGAGAAAATATAAAGATGCCATTACTCGTCCGAACCCTTTATAGCGGATTGGTACACATCATAGCTCCACCCAGCTACACCGGCAGCCAATCACGACGAACATCTGCCCTTAATCTTTTGGGGCGGAGCTTGGCGATTGTGCATATAAAAGGGGATATTTTTCAGTTTGGAGTAACAGTAGCTATTTTCGCGTCAGTGAATAATCCTGCCAGTGCATTCCTCCACCTTGGACCTGTACGTCTCCCAGGATTTCTATGAAGAAAGTGACACTGCAGCATTAACAGCAATTAATCTTTTTAATGCAATTGACCGTGATGAATTATTTCCAACGCAAACCGTAGAAGATATTTGCAGTGACGCTCCTTACAATCCGACGCAAGGGACTACCATAGAAATGTAAGTGTCTATAATTCGATTTATATATATGGAGGGTTGTAGTATCTCGTCAAATACTTCATTTAGATACTCACCAAAAATCGAATTTTTTATGTCAATCAATGTTATTTGGATTTATCTCTTATCGCCATTATGCCAAAATCGAAATTTTTTATGGCAATCAATGTTATTCCTCTTAAATGAACCAAATATATCTTCACATAATGGGTATCTGTCTGTATACTCTGTATATGTTTTAAAAGAATGAACATTATTCCTTTAAGGTCCGATGAGGATTTGACACGTGTTATACAATCTTTTGAAGAATATCGTGTCATGAATACGGAGGATATACTGATCAGTCAGCAATGTCACACATCCTCCACCATGGACCTGTACGTCTCCCCGGATTTGTATGAAGAAAGTGACACTGCAGCATTAACTGCAATTAATCTTTTTAACGCGATTGACCGTGATGAATTATTTCCAACGCAAACCGTTGAAGATAACCATAGAAATGTAAGTGTCTATAATTCGATTAAATATATATATAATATATAAATATATATATATGGAGGGTTGTAGTATCTCGTCAAATACTTCATTTAGATACCACCAAAAATCGAAATTTTTTATGGCAATCAATGTTATTTGGATTTACCTCTTATCGCCATTATGCTAAAATCGAAATTTTTTATGGCAATCAATGTTATTCCTCTTAAATGAACCAAAGATATCTTCACATAATGGGGATCTGTCTGTATACTCTGTATATGTTTTAAAAGAATGAACATTATTCCTTTAAGGTCCGATGAGGATTTGACACGTGTTATACAATCTTTTGAAGAATCTCGTGTCATGAATACGGAGGATATACTGATCAGTCAGCATTGTCACACCGAAATAATGTAAGTGTTTTTCGATCTTTTTGGGGTAAGAATACACAATATATTTCATAAATTTATTAAATGAAAGAAATCAGTACAATAACCAACTACGAATATACCGTTACAAATATACGAACAAAAACATGATACTATACAACGAGTACGTACAATTCGAAAACGGATTTTTATCTGTCTGCATACCATTTCATCGTTTCGGCGAGTGTGACACGGGTCAAATAAATTTAAAAAATTTATAAATTCTTTATCACATGACATATGCGTGAGAAATGAGACGCAGTACATTCCGCAAACATTACTAAAATATCCTTGTATACGAAATGGGTTCCATAGAACGTCGGGAATATGTAACTGAGCGAGAAATTTTAAAATAATAGGGTCACTCCAGGGTTGAGTACCGAGTGAATCAAAATAGTACAGGCGCTCTCTATTTTTAAAATAGACAGCGATCCAGTGAATCCCTTCATTACCGATGACATCTGTGTTCACAATAAGACTACCGCATTCTCGCGTACTTGGCAAACTCAATGTTTCATTCTTCGCAAACACGCCGATAAATTTGGAACGTGTGACTCGTTCCATTACTTTCTGAAGTGTATTAGCATCCATTTTAAATGTCAGTGATAACGCTCCTAAATCTATCTACTTCTATTAGGGCTTGCGATTCGAGATATACTAGTACACTAATAGGAGCGTCTATAGGCTTGGCGAATTCCAGACGCACTGAGATGTTTCCGCTCTGCTGTGGGGTTAAATGGGTATTTACGCTAGCAGATAAGTCAGGTGTAATGTCAAACGGATAAAGGTTAAATTGATCAATGAATTCTTCCTGCGTTACCCCATTACCAAGCTCATCACAATCACCTGCAATATGGGTCAGATTACTATAGGCTCTGGCAAAAAGAGGTAACACAGCGTTTGATGAATAGTCCGTACCCATTGTTCCACCCAAAGCAGTGCCATTAACGTATAGAGTTATATTTTTAAGTCCGAAATTCTCGAATTTAAAGGCTCTCTTTTTATATTTTCCATTCACCGAAGCATGGTCCTGCATACCGATTAATATCCTTTTAGGAAGATTTCCCAGGGCAATGTTTTCTATCTGCTTCGATGCCAACCCTGCAGGAACCGTATATAGTTTGATTTGTAATCTGTTAATAGGATATTTCACTGTAGCGTTTAGTAAATTTTTCTCAATTTCTAGTTGTTTTGGTGAACTTAATTTCACTCGCCGTACGCGGAGGTATGTGTCCATAATGTGAACCACAACGGGCTTTGCACCCTCCTCTTGATCAGCATCCAGATTTAAGCAGATCTCAGGACTCGTGCGGGTGAGCTTTATTTTCATATCCACCCCGTTGACAAGCAACTTCTCCTGGAAAGTGAAATCTGTGTGCAACCGTCCAAAACACTCGTATATTTTCTTTTTAGAATTTTTAAATTTGTCCTTTATACTACTTTCATCTTTAGTTTGATAATATCCCTCGGCACTTAAAAAGGTAGCCTTCGCTTCTTTGGAAAAGTTGAGGACATTTTCCAGATAGGCTCGTAGATGATAGTACCCCGTGCCTGCCGATATGTTGGTCTGATTTAAATATACGTCACACTGGTTGAATATGGAGTGCAGAAAGTTTGCTTCAGGGTATACAGCATATTTGTCATCGCAGACCGTTCCATCAGAATGGGCTATACGTAGCTTAGCGTACATGTGCACACAGCTTGGATCAAAAAAGTAAGGGCCTGAGCTGGGTATCACGAATTCTATAGGTGCACTCGGGGAACTAATTGTGTTTAAAGGGTTAATTGTAATAAAGTCACTGTGCTCAATAGAAACTTGGGATGGAGGCAGCTCAAAAAGGGACAGCTCCGATTTACAGCATTGTGAACTACATGGGTGGATGAAGCGTGCCATGGCGAAATAGTGACTCTCTCTCGACAAGTGGTAAACAAACTATGATTCATGAGATCAATGTCCTTAGCTTATATCAGTCAAAAAAGTGGTCAACCATAGGTTTCATTCGCTTACAGCACTTCTTTTTTGATAGCCTTTTACGTTTAATACCACGTGACCCCTTCTTCCGGGGAGCCCTCTTCTTCTTCTTCCCGCCACCACGCATTTTTCTCTTTGCATCTTTGATGATTTCGTCCCGTGTACGCAACGAGTGAACAGGAAAAACGAACATCAAAGAAGAGTGCCAATTTTTTAGACGTAGCCAACACAATTCAGCTGCTAAATACTATCCAGCAATTACGAAACCAGCTGACAAATATAGGAATCCGAGAGCCGGACAGAAGGCACGCACAAAGATACTGCATGCGTTATCGGGACAACAGGTACCGACAAAGATAAAAAAAGGTAATTTCTCGGAGGACCACAAGGTAACGAAACCGGCACCCCTGTTGGAAAACAAATCGGAACCACCTGTATGCGAAAACGAAAGAGAAAAATAAAAAAATCCTAGCCAACATTCAGGGCCTTAAATCAAACCATTCCCCGAACAAAGTTTTATACCTGAAAAGACTCATGCAAGAAGCCGGAGCAGACTTTGCATGCCTAACGGAAACTCATCTAAAGGACTGCCAGGCAAATTGTGAAAATTCTGAGTCCTGTATTGACAAACAAGAAATACAAATTGACAATTATAACATCCTCCAAGCCGACAGAACAGTGAGACGTAAAGGAGGAAGTGCTATTTACACACGCGAAAGGAATATGGCAGAAATGACTATACGTACCTCAAACAGCTACGTAGAATGTGTAGCAGCAAAAGTTGAAAAATTAAATATGGTACTAATTGTAATGTACAGACCCCCAAACACGCCAACCTCAAAATTTTCAGATTCCATTACAGAGCTAAGAAACTGGGTAAAAGATCTACTCTCTCCAACCCCAAATATTTTTCTCTGTGGTGATTTTAACTTCCCGTTCATGAAATATAAGAGGATAGGAAAAAATATATGTATATACCAGGAAAAGGGGGGCACACGAGAAGACCAGGAGCAGGTAAACATGCTACTAGCTCTAGCTAATGAATTTATGTTAACGCAATAAAAAACAGAAAACACAAGAAAAAACAACTGCCTAGATTTGGTATTCACAAACAACAGTAATCTAATTAATAATGTAAAAATATCCCCAACTATGATATCGGAGCACAACATCATTGAAATAACAACTAATATAAAGGCAACAGGAAAGGAAAGAACACGCTCAACAGAAAGAAGAAAATTCGAACTTTTTAAATTTTCACTCCAAAGCTATAAACTGGGAAGATGTGACATCCAGCATGAAAGTAATAGATTGGAAAACTATTTTCGAGGCCAAGACAACGGAGGAGATGCTAATGACCTTAGAGGAGAAGACGTTAGAAATTGTGGAAAAACATGTCCCAAAAATACAACAAAGAGGAAAGAGAAGCAGGTTCGAGAGACAAAAGAGGGCATTGTTTCGAAAGAGAAAAAGAGTTACTGCAAAATTAAGTAATTGTAAAGATAACATCAGAAAAATATTAAATGATAAACTGCAGAGTATCGATGACGTCATACGGAACTAATCGAGAAACATACAGAAAAGAAGAAGACGACGCTATAGAAACGATGAAGGCTAACTCAAAGTACTTCTATAATTTCGCAAAAAGAAAGTCGAAAAACCATACGACTATCGGACCTTTAGAAAACGAGAACAGTGCTTTATCTGATGATCAAAGAGAAGTAGCTGAAATATTAAGAGCTCAGTACGAATCATCTTTCAGTATCCCAAAAACTGACAAATTGATATGCGATAGAAACGAGTTCTTTGAAGAAGAACTACAAGGGGAAAGTACAGTATAACGGATTTCGACTTTACGACGGATGTTATTACACAAGCCATAGGGAAACTAAAAACACACTCAGTGGCAGGACCGGATAAATGGAATGCCACACTGATCAAAAACTGCAAGATATGGATATGGAGACGATCACTAGACACGGGAGAAATACCGGGCATCCTGAAGAGCGCAAACATAGTCCCAGTATATAAAGGAGGAGATCGATCTGAGGCCAAAAACTTAAGCCAGTGTCGCTTACATCTCATCTCACTAAAATATTTGAAAGAATAGTTAGACAGAAAATCTGACTTTTTGGAAAAAGAAAAAATTCAATGATAACCAACACGGGTTTCGGTCAGACAGATGATGCCTATCACAACTAATGGAACACTACAACATTATTGATGCACTTGAAAGTAATGAAAACTATGATGTACTATACACAGACTCTGCTAAAGCGTTTGACAAGTGTGACCATGGAATCATAATACATACTGCAAACTGAAATATATGGGAATAACAGGAAAAGTAGGGAAATGGATATATAATTTCCTTAGTGAGCGGCGGCAAGTCGTTACAGTACAAGGAGTATCTTCATCCGAATCAGAGGTCCTCAGCTCAGTACCACAAGGAACAGTATTAGCTCCCCTCCTCTTCATAATCATGCTAACTGACATAGATGAGGACGTTACCAGAGACAGCACAGTAACATCCTTTGCGGATGACACAAAGATCAGTAGAAAAATAAGAAACCTAGAAGATAGAGGATCTCTACAAACCGACATAAACAGAATCTACAAGTGGACGGAAGACAACAATATGAAGTTTAACACGGAGAAATTTCAGCTGTTACTGTACGGAAAAAGAGAAGACCTAAAATCCATGGAATATTATACCCCAAATGGACAGGAAATTCAGAGAAATTCCAGAGCAAAAGATTTAGGGGGTTGTAATGACAGATGATGCGAAATTTGAAACACAAAATAAGATAGCAGTCAACAGAGCAAAGAGAATAACGGGACAGATATTGAGAACCTCTAAACGAAGGGATAGGAATGTAATGATTACTCAACTGAAAACCCTGATCATACCCAAATTGGAATCCTGCTCGGTCCTAATATCCCCATATAAAAAAAGAAGACATTAGACAGCTGGAAGGGATCCAGAGAAGCTTCACAGCCAAGATCAATGGGTGCAAAGAACTAAATTACTGGGAAAGGTTATGCGAACTAGACCTATATTCACTGGAAAGGAGAAGAGAGAGATACACCATTATTTACACTTGGAGAATAATGGAGAAACTAGTCCCTAATCTTACTCTGAACCCTATAACTCCCAAAACAACGGTGGAAGGTAGAAACGGTAGACTGTGTCGTATTCCCAAATTGAAGGCGAGACAGGGAACATCCTTAACCCTGAAAGAAAATAGTTTTGTAGTGAGAGGACCAAAACTGTTTAATCAGTTGCCCAAAGACCTAAGAAACACGAAGGGAGTTGCAGTGGACATCTTCAAAAGAAGATTAGACGCCTGGCTCAGAACAATCCCCGATGAGCCAGGCGTACCTAGTTATGTGAGGTGGAGAGCACAAGAAACCAACTCACTACTTCACCAGGCCAACTCGAGAGGAGGGGCGACAAGCTTGACCTTCGCGAAATGAGGAATCATCGCGCGAAACCTTTGTAAGGTAACGTAGGGTGTATATATATATATATATATATACACACACATATATATATATATATATACATATATATATATATACACACACATATATATATATATATATATACTTTATATATACTAGGTGAGGTATCCGGCGTTGCTCGGACAGGCAAATTATATATAAGACAGGCCAAATTATATATAAGATGTCCCCCAAAAAACGCTCACCCCATTTCTGCAACTTGGGGGCTAACCCCCTCCCCCATTACCCCCACCCCTTTCCCCCACTTACCCCCACCCCACACCCTTCCCCATTACTGCCCGGGATAAATTTCACAAACTTGAAATTAACAGACAAACAGACAGGCTGACCGACTCTGTGTTGACATTCTTCATCACATAAGAGGTTCCCGTGCCAAATTTGGTAGCTCTAGGTCAAACGGTTTGCGCTTGCCTAAAGGATAGACAGACAAATAAACAGACAGGTGAAAATATATATATATATACAGTATATATATCAGCGAAGTTAAGCGACATTGGGTCTGGGTAGTAGTTGGATGAGAGACCGTCCTCTGCCCCCATATTATGTAGCGACCCATGGTTCGGATCCACGTAAAGCTGTAGGTCCCCTCCGTCATATGACCTTAGATGTTGCGAAGCAGGTTAAACAACCCAAATAAAAAAAATATATACACACACACACACACACACACATACATATATATATGCAGTAAAATCACAGAATAACACGTGATCTTAATAATAAGCAAATAATAAGCA
>JAJOZX010000559.1:745000-807500 GCA_023014485.1 Bathynomus jamesi
ATATACACACACACACACACACACATACATATATATATGCAGTAAAATCACAGAATAACACGTGATCTTAATAATAAGCAAATAATAAGCAAACAACCACAGGGAAAAAGGAAAAAGAAACACGAAATCCGAGCGCTTTCGTGATTCTTTCTTGTCCTTGAAGATGTGAATATATCACGAAAGCGCTCGGATTTAGTGTTTCTTTTTCCTTTTTCCCTGTGGTTGTTTGCTTGCACATGTGTTATATATGTACACACACACACACACACACACATATATATATATATATATATATATATATATATATATATAGTGGTGGACCGGATATCCGCATCCGCATCCGCATCATTTTTAACATCCGCATCCGCACTTCAGACTGCGGATGTTATGCGGATATTACCTCTAATAAATTATGCAATTTATAATTAAATTAGCTTATAAAGTATCTTATAAGGGCCAGTCATGCATAGTTCATGTAAAGTATTAATTATTAATGAACAAACAAATATATAAACCTCAAACTATAAATACCTGGTAACACAGAAATTTGAATGAAAATTGTTTCATTGAATTTTCTGTGGCTGAAACTCTAGAGAAAGTCATTATTTTTATCATAATGAAAACATTAATATTAATTTTAATTCTTATGCATTGCCTGCCATAATAGTAATATCACGAAATTTGAAAAATTATGTCATATATTCATAATTCTATATTATATTGATAGATTAACTAAATATCCGCACCCGCATCCGCGGATATTGAAATTAAAAATCCGCATCCGCATATGTTGAAAAACCTACATTCGGTTCACCACTAATATATATTATATATTAACTGCAAACAACACACAGTATAATTAATGTAAAGAACGACGCTTCTGTAGAAGAGCGTTCCGTACAAGATAAGGAGGAAGAACGAACAAATGGTACCTCATTTTTCATTTGTTCGTTCTCCCTCCTCATCTTGTGCGGAAAGCTCTTCTACACAAGCGTCGTTCTTTACATTATATATATATAATGTTATAATGTTTCAGACCAACAAGGACCCTAGGATCCACTAATGGCTGATATACCTTTGTTTGGAATTGTGTATTGTGCATGTCCTCCGTGGTGGCGGAGGGGACCTACAGTTATACGTGGGTTCCGAACCACAAAACCTTAATTTTACTACCTTAAACTATACCCAATCTATCAACATATGCGTCTAATCGATTTTTAAACATGTTTATAGACGTGAGTAGTATAGCCGCAAAAGGGGAAAGTGCAAGAATGTTGCAAGTGATTACGTAATGTTGCAAAGGGGGTGGGGTTGTTGCAAGGGGGTGTTGCAAAAAAAATCCCCAAAAAAATCCCCCCCCCAAAAAAGGGCCCTTTGTTGCCAACCGGGGTTGCAAGGGGCATGCAACTTGGAGGCGGAGTTCTCCCCCAAGCTAATCCCCCCAAAGGGCCAGAAAGGAGAGAAAGGAGGAGAGAAAGGAGGAGAGGTGTTCACCTGGCAGGAGACAAGTGCATATTAAGACTTCAGCCGAGTAGGCGTTGTTTTATAGGCTCCTAATCAGCCAGTTGGCTGAGCCAAGGGGGGAGGGGTACACCTGAAGGAGAGAGAGAGAGAGTAGTTGCCTTTGATTGCAAGGCATGCAACTTGGAGGCGGAGTTCTCCCCCAAGCTATTTTCGTTTACCTAATCTAAGAGGCCTCTAAGGGGTTTTCCAAAAGTGCCAGAAAGAGAAGGACCAGAGGTCCTTGCTCGGCTGGGAGCCGAGCTTGTAATGACTCCGTCATCAGCTTCTCGGTCTTTTATAAACCTCTAATCCGCCATGTTGCCAGATAGCGCCATGTATTCAGTTGCCAGATAGCAATATTTATTAAATTGTACTTGTATATATAATAAACTAATGAACCACTCGTGTGCACAAACCATATAAAATACCACAATATATGACGGTAGTTAATCCAATTAAATTCTGTTTATTAAATAAATAATTTTTACACACTTAATTTTTATTATAGATATTTAGGTCACGAATAACGAAACGAAATGAAAATTTACGAAACAATTCAAAACACACGCTCCTCATTCCCCCAAATCCCACCACCCATCTGTACTTGTATATATAATAAACTAATGAACCACTCGTGCTCACAAACCATATAAAATACCACAATATATTTATATAGTTAGTCAATTGGAAGATTCAACCATATAAAATACCACAATATATTTATATAGTTAATCAATTGGAAGATTCAACCATATAAAACCACAATATATTTATATAGTTAATCAATTGGAAGATTCATTTAAAGTTGAAATTAGCCAAAACACAATCCGCTATAACGGGGTCGGACGACTAATGACATCTTTATATTTTCGAAGAACACCTGCTTGTTGAGAGATCTTCCTTCCAGACCGCTCTTGATAAGTCTCCCTTCACTCCAAATGAAATGAAAATTTACGAAACAATTCAAAACACACGATTGTCATTCCCCAAACCCATCTGTGTATATATATATATATATATATATATATATATATATATATAATAAACGAATAAACAACTCGTGCACACACACACACACACACACACACACACACACGCACACGATGAAAGGCAGAAACTAGGTCAATTCGAATCATCTCCCTAGAGACCTTTTTGGACGAGTGTTAGTCCTTCTTCAAACTATTCGAGCAAAAACCACCGCTCACTCCGTTTCTTATTATCATCATTATTATTATATCTACAATGAAAATATTTTATATTTACGCGTAACTTAGACCCACAGTTTAATGTGGAAACCGAACGCTCTTTTAAAAATATAATTAGAGGAACTTTCACGAGTGAGTGGTTATTTATTCAATATAAGAATTTAAGCATCAAGCATTGTTTTTCCTTTCACGAGGAAAGGATTTCTGCAAGTGTCTATAATTCGATTTTATATATATATATATATATGGAGGATCGTTGCTTACTCTTCCACATTTCAACATAACAGGATTATTGAACCGGATTTAAAATAACAGGTTCATTTGATCCGAGACAGTAGTATGACCGAAAAGCATGCGTGATTTTCTCTTTAATAATAATAATAACAACTAGCTCGAAGAGTGACAACGGTTCAGGTTTTCACTCCACCTTAGACCCACAGTTTAACGTGGAAACCGAATGCTCTTTTAAAAATATAATTAGGATATATTTACAATTTCTTTATTATAAAATGTGGAACATGCAGCCTTCAGTGAACAGCTGTTCTGTGGATCGAAATACATCTCGTCAGGGAGTCGTTGCTTACTCTTCCACATTTCAACATAACAGGAATATTGAACCGGATTTAAAATAACAGGGTTATTTGATCCGAGTCAGTAGTATGACCGAAAAGCATGTTAATGCATCATTTGATCCGAGTCAGTAGTATGACCGAAAAGCATGCATGATTTTCTCTTTAATAATAATAACTAGCTCGAAGAGTGAAAACGGTTCAGGTTTTCACTCCGCCTTAGACCCACAGTTTAACGTGGAAACCGAATGCTCTTTTAAAAATATAATTAGGATATATTTACAATTTCTTTATTATAAAATGTGGAACATGCAGCCTTCAGTGAACAGCTGTTCTGTGGATCGAAATACATCTCGTCAGGGAGTCGTTGCTTACTCTTCCACATTTCAACATAACAGGAATATTGAACCGGATTTAAAATAACAGGGTCATTTGATCCGAGTCAGTAGTATGAACGAAAAGCATGTTAATGCATCATTAGATCCGAGTCAGTAGTATGACCGAAAAGCATGTTAATGCATGATTTTCTCTTTAGTAATAATAACAACTAGCTCGAATTGTAACAACGGTTGAGGTTTTCACCCGACCTTAGACCTACAGTTTAACGTGGAAACCGAATGCTTTTTCAAAAATATAATTAGGATATATTTCTTTATATCCTCTCGACTACATTAGTGATCCGGGAATAGTGGGGAAAAATATTGACATGGTAAAGGGGTAATACGAGCATTAAATCTATTGGAGAAAATATAAAGATGCCATTACTCGTCCGAACCCTTTATAGCGGATTGGTACACATCATAGCTCCACCCAGCTACACCGGCAGCCAATCACGACGAACATCTGCCCTTAATCTTTTGGGGCGGAGCTTGGCGATTGTGCATATAAAAGGGGATATTTTTCAGTTTGGAGTAACAGTAGCTATTTTCGCGTCAGTGAATAATCCTGCCAGTGCATTCCTCCACCTTGGACCTGTACGTCTCCCAGGATTTCTATGAAGAAAGTGACACTGCAGCATTAACAGCAATTAATCTTTTTAATGCAATTGACCGTGATGAATTATTTCCAACGCAAACCGTAGAAGATATTTGCAGTGACGCTCCTTACAATCCGACGCAAGGGACTACCATAGAAATGTAAGTGTCTATAATTCGATTTTATATATATGGAGGGTTGTAGTATCTCGTCAAATACTTCATTTAGATACTCACCAAAAATCGAATTTTTTATGTCAATCAATGTTATTTGGATTTATCTCTTATCGCCATTATGCCAAAATCGAAATTTTTTATGGCAATCAATGTTATTCCTCTTAAATGAACCAAATATATCTTCACATAATGGGTATCTGTCTGTATACTCTGTATATGTTTTAAAAGAATGAACATTATTCCTTTAAGGTCCGACAATTTTGACACGTGTTATACAATCTTTTGAAGAATATCGTGTCATGAATACGGAGGATATACTGATCAGTCAGCAATGTCACACATCCTCCACCATGGACCTGTACGTCTCCCCGGATTTGTATGAAGAAAGTGACACTGCAGCATTAACTGCAATTAATCTTTTTAACGCGATTGACCGTGATGAATTATTTCCAACGCAAACCGTTGAAGATAACCATAGAAATGTAAGTGTCTATAATTCGATTAAATATATATATATATATATATATATATATATATGGAGGGTTGTAGTATCTCGTCAAATACTTCATTTAGATACCCACCAAAAATCGAAATTTTTTATGGCAATCAATGTTATTTGGATTTACCTCTTATCGCCATTATGCTAAAATCGAAATTTTTTATGGCAATCAATGTTATTCCTCTTAAATGAACCAAAGATATCTTCACATAATGGGGATCTGTCTGTATACTCTGTATATGTTTTAAAAGAATGAACATTATTCCTTTAAGGTCCGATGAGGATTTGACACGTGTTATACAATCTTTTGAAGAATCTCGTGTCATGAATACGGAGGATATACTGATCAGTCAGCATTGTCACACCGAAATAATGTAGGTGTTTTTCGATCTTTTTGGGGTAAGAATACACAATATATTTTCATAAATTTATTAAATGAAAGAAATCAGTACAATAACCAACTACAGAATATACCGTTACAAATATACGAACAAAAACATGATACTATACAACGAGTACGTACAATTCGAAAACGGATTTTTATCTGTCTGCATACCATTTCATCGTTTCGGCGAGTGTGACACGGGTCAAATAAATTTAAAAAATTTATAAATTCTTTATCACATGACATATGCGTGAGAAATGAGACGCAGTACATTCCGCAAACATTACTAAAATATCCTTGTATACGAAATGGGTTCCATAGAACGTCGGGAATATGTAACTGAGCGAGAAATTTTAAATAATAGGGTCACTCCAGGGTTGAGTACCGAGTGAATCAAAATAGTACAGGCGCTCTCTATTTTTAAAATAGACAGCGATCCAGTGAATCCCTTCATTACCGATGACATCTGTGTTCACAATAAGACTACCGCATTCTCGCGTACTTGGCAAACTCAATGTTTCATTCTTCGCAAACACGCCGATAAATTTGGAACGTGTGACTCGTTCCATTACTTTCTGAAGTGTATTAGCATCCATTTTAAATGTCAGTGATAACGCTCCTAAATCTATCTACTTCTATTAGGGCTTGCGATTCGAGATATACTAGTACACTAATAGGAGCGTCTATAGGCTTGGCGAATTCCAGACGCACTGAGATGTTTCCGCTCTGCTGTGGGGTTAAATGGGTATTTACGCTAGCAGATAAGTCAGGTGTAATGTCAAACGGATAAAGGTTAAATTGATCAATGAATTCTTCCTGCGTTACCCCATTACCAAGCTCATCACAATCACCTGCAATATGGGTCAGATTACTATAGGCTCTGGCAAAAAGAGGTAACACAGCGTTGATGAATAGTCCGTACCCATTGTTCCACCCAAAGCAGTGCCATTAACGTATAGAGTTATATTTTTAAGTCCGAAATTCTCGAATTTAAAGGCTCTTTTTATATTTTCCATTCACCGAAGCATGGTCCTGCATACCGATTAATATCCTTTTAGGAAGATTTCCCAGGGCAATGTTTTCTATCTGCTTCGATGCCAACCCTGCAGGAACCGTATATAGTTTGATTTGTAATCTGTTAATAGGATATTTCACTGTAGCGTTTAGTAAATTTTTCTCAATTTCTAGTTGTTTTGGTGAACTTAATTTCACTCGCCGTACGCGGAGGTATGTGTCCATAATGTGAACCACAACGGGCTTTGCACCCTCCTCTTGATCAGCATCCAGATTTAAGCAGATCTCAGGACTCGTGCGGGTGAGCTTTATTTTCATATCCACCCCGTTGACAAGCAACTTCTCCTGGAAAGTGAAATCTGTGTGCAACCGTCCAAAACACTCGTATATTTTCTTTTTAGAATTTTTAAATTTGTCCTTTATACTACTTTCATCTTTAGTTTGATAATATCCCTCGGCACTTAAAAAGGTAGCCTTCGCTTCTTTGGAAAAGTTGAGGACATTTTCCAGATAGGCTCGTAGATGATAGTACCCCGTGCCTGCCGATATGTTGGTCTGATTTAAATATACGTCACACTGGTTGAATATGGAGTGCAGAAAGTTTGCTTCAGGGTATACAGCATATTTGTCATCGCAGACCGTTCCATCAGAATGGGCTATACGTAGCTTAGCGTACATGTGCACACAGCTTGGATCAAAAAAGTAAGGGCCTGAGCTGGGTATCACGAATTCTATAGGTGCACTCGGGGAACTAATTGTGTTTAAAGGGTTAATTGTAATAAAGTCACTGTGCTCAATAGAAACTTGGGATGGAGGCAGCTCAAAAAGGGACAGCTCCGATTTACAGCATTGTGAACTACATGGGTGGATGAAGCGTGCCATGGCGAAATAGTGACTCCTCTCTCGACAAGTGGTAAACAAACTATGATTCATGAGATCAATGTCCTTAGCTTATATCAGTCAAAAAAGTGGTCAACCATAGGTTTCATTCGCTTACAGCACTTCTTTTTTGATAGCCTTTTACGTTTAATACCACGTGACCCCTTCTTCCGGGGAGCCCTCTTCTTCTTCTTCCCGCCACCACGCATTTTTCTCTTTGCATCTTTGATGATTTCGTCCCGTGTACGCAACGAGTGAACAGGAAAAACGAACATCAAAGAAGAGTGCCAATTTTTTAGACGTAGCCAACACAATTCAGCTGCTAAATACTATCCAGCAATTACGAAACCAGCTGACAAATATAGGAATCCGAGAGCCGGACAGAAGGCACGCACAAAGATACTGCATGCGTTATCGGGACAACAGGTACCGACAAAGATAAAAAAAGGTAATTTCTCGGAGGACCACAAGGTAACGAAACCGGCACCCCTGTTGGAAAACAAATCGGAACCACCTGTATGCGAAAACGAAAGAGAAAAAATAAAAACAATCCTAGCCAACATTCAGGGCCTTAAATCAAACCATTCCCCGAACAAAGTTTTATACCTGAAAAGACTCATGCAAGAAGCCGGAGCAGACTTTGCATGCCTAACGGAAACTCATCTAAAGGACTGCCAGGCAAATTGTGAAAATTCTGAGTCCTGTATTGACAAACAAGAAATACAAATTGACAATTATAACATCCTCCAAGCCGACAGAACAGTGAGACGTAAAGGAGGAAGTGCTATTTACACACGCGAAAGGAATATGGCAGAAATGACTATACGTACCTCAAACAGCTACGTAGAATGTGTAGCAGCAAAAGTTGAAAAATTAAATATGGTACTAATTGTAATGTACAGACCCCCAAACACGCCAACCTCAAAATTTTCAGATTCCATTACAGAGCTAAGAAACTGGGTAAAAGATCTACTCTCTCCAACCCCAAATATTTTTCTCTGTGGTGATTTTAACTTCCCGTTCATGAAATATAAGAGGATAGGAAAAAATATATGTATATACCAGGAAAAGGGGGGCACACGAGAAGACCAGGAGCAGGTAAACATGCTACTAGCTCTAGCTAATGAATTTATGTTAACGCAATAAAAAACAGAAAACACAAGAAAAAACAACTGCCTAGATTTGGTATTCACAAACAACAGTAATCTAATTAATAATGTAAAAATATCCCCAACTATGATATCGGAGCACAACATCATTGAAATAACAACTAATATAAAGGCAACAGGAAAGGAAAGAACACGCTCAACAGAAAGAAGAAAATTCGAACTTTTTAAATTTTCACTCCAAAGCTATAAACTGGGAAGATGTGACATCCAGCATGAAAGTAATAGATTGGAAAACTATTTTCGAGGCCAAGACAACGGAGGAGATGCTAATGACCTTAGAGGAGAAGACGTTAGAAATTGTGGAAAAACATGTCCCAAAAATACAACAAAGAGGAAAGAGAAGCAGGTTCGAGAGACAAAAGAGGGCATTGTTTCGAAAGAGAAAAAGAGTTACTGCAAAATTAAGTAATTGTAAAGATAACATCAGAAAAATATTAAATGATAAACTGCAGAGTATCGATGACGTCATACGGGAACTAATCGAGAAACATACAGAAAAAGAAGAAGACGACGCTATAGAAACGATGAAGGCTAACTCAAAGTACTTCTATAATTTCGCAAAAAGAAAGTCGAAAAACCATACGACTATCGGACCTTTAGAAAACGAGAACAGTGCTTTATCTGATGATCAAAGAGAAGTAGCTGAAATATTAAGAGCTCAGTACGAATCATCTTTCAGTATCCCAAAAACTGACAAATTGATATGCGATAGAAACGAGTTCTTTGAAGAAGAACTACAAGGGGAAAGTACAGTATAACGGATTTCGACTTTACGACGGATGTTATTACACAAGCCATAGGGAAACTAAAAACACACTCAGTGGCAGGACCGGATAAATGGAATGCCACACTGATCAAAAACTGCAAGATATGGATATGGAGACGATCACTAGACACGGGAGAAATACCGGGCATCCTGAAGAGCGCAAACATAGTCCCAGTATATAAAGGAGGAGATCGATCTGAGGCCAAAAACTTAAGCCAGTGTCGCTTACATCTCATCTCACTAAAATATTTGAAAGAATAGTTAGACAGAAAATCTGACTTTTTGGAAAAAGAAAAAATTCAATGATAACCAACACGGGTTTCGGTCAGACAGATGATGCCTATCACAACTAATGGAACACTACAACATTATTGATGCACTTGAAAGTAATGAAAACTATGATGTACTATACACAGACTCTGCTAAAGCGTTTGACAAGTGTGACCATGGAATCATAATACATACTGCAAACTGAAATATATGGGAATAACAGGAAAAGTAGGGAAATGGATATATAATTTCCTTAGTGAGCGGCGGCAAGTCGTTACAGTACAAGGAGTATCTTCATCCGAATCAGAGGTCCTCAGCTCAGTACCACAAGGAACAGTATTAGCTCCCCTCCTCTTCATAATCATGCTAACTGACATAGATGAGGACGTTACCAGAGACAGCACAGTAACATCCTTTGCGGATGACACAAAGATCAGTAGAAAAATAAGAAACCTAGAAGATAGAGGATCTCTACAAACCGACATAAACAGAATCTACAAGTGGACGGAAGACAACAATATGAAGTTTAACACGGAGAAATTTCAGCTGTTACTGTACGGAAAAAGAGAAGACCTAAAATCCATGGAATATTATACCCCAAATGGACAGGAAATTCAGAGAAATTCCAGAGCAAAAGATTTAGGGGGTTGTAATGACAGATGATGCGAAATTTGAAACACAAAAAGATAGCAGTCAACAGAGCAAAGAGAATAACGGGACAGATATTGAGAACCTCTAAACGAAGGGATAGGAATGTAATGATTACTCAACTGAAAACCCTGATCATACCCAAATTGGAATCCTGCTCGGTCCTAATATCCCCATATAAAAAAAGAAGACATTAGACAGCTGGAAGGGATCCAGAGAAGCTTCACAGCCAAGATCAATGGGTGCAAAGAACTAAATTACTGGGAAAGGTTATGCGAACTAGACCTATATTCACTGGAAAGGAGAAGAGAGAGATACACCATTATTTACACTTGGAGAATAATGGAGAAACTAGTCCCTAATCTTACTCTGAACCCTATAACCCAAAACAACGGTGGAAGGTAGAAACGGTAGACTGTGTCGTATTCCCAAATTGAAGGCGAGACAGGGAACATCCTTAACCCTGAAAGAAAATAGTTTTGTAGTGAGAGGACCAAAACTGTTTAATCAGTTGCCCAAAGACCTAAGAAACACGAAGGGAGTTGCAGTGGACATCTTCAAAAGAAGATTAGACGCCTGGCTCAGAACAATCCCCGATGAGCCAGGCGTACCTAGTTATGTGAGGTGGAGAGCACAAGAAACCAACTCACTACTTCACCAGGCCAACTCGAGAGGAGGGGCGACAAGCTTGACCTTCGCGAAATGAGGAATCATCGCGCGAAACCTTTGTAAGGTAACGTAGGGTGTATATATATATATATATATATACACACACATATATATATATATACATATATATATATATACACACACATATATATATAATATATATATATACTTATATATATACTAGGTGAGGTATCCGGCGTTGCTCGGACAGGCCAAATTATATATAAGACAGGCCAAATTATATATAAGATGTCCCCAAAAAACGCTCACCCCATTTCTGCAACTTGGGGGCTAACCCCCTCCCCCATTACCCCCACCCCTTTCCCCCACTTACCCCCACCCCACACCCTTCCCCCATTACTGCCCGGGATAAATTTCACAAACTTGAAATTAACAGACAAACAGACAGGCTGACCGACTCTGTGTTGACATTCTTCATCACATAAGAGGTTCCCGTGCCAAATTTGGTAGCTCTAGGTCAAACGGTTTGCGCTTGCCTAAAGGATAGACAGACAAATAAACAGACAGGTGAAAATATATATATATATACAGTATATATATCAGCGAAGTTAAGCGACATTGGGTCTGGGTAGTAGTTGGATGAGAGACCGTCCTCTGCCCCCATATTATGTAGCGACCCATGGTTCGGATCCCACGTAAAGCTGTAGGTCCCCTCCGTCATATGACCTTAGATGTTGCGAAGCAGGTTAAACAACCCAAAAAAAAAATATATACACACACACACACACACACACATACATATATATATGCAGTAAAATCACAGAATAACACGTGATCTTAATAATAAGCAAATAATAAGCAAACAACCACAGGGAAAAAGGAAAAAGAAACACGAAATCCGAGCGCTTTCGTGATTCTTTCTTGTCCTTGAAGATGTGAATATATCACGAAAGCGCTCGGATTTAGTGTTTCTTTTTCCTTTTCCCTGTGGTTGTTTGCTTGCACATGTGTATATATATGTACACACACACACACACACACACACATATATATATATATATATATTAGTGGTGGACCGGATATCCGCATCCGCATCCGCATCATTTTTAACATCCGCATCCGCACTTCAGACTGCGGATGTTATGCGGATATTACCTATAATAAATTATGCAATTTATAATTAAATTAGCTTATAAAGTATCTTATAAGGGCCAGTCATGCATAGTTCATGTAAAGTATTAATTATTAATGAACAAACAAATATATAAACCTCAAACTATAAATACCTGGTAACACAGAAATTTGAATGAAAATGTTTCATTGAATTTTCTGTGGCTGAAACTCTAGAGAAAGTCATTATTTTTATCATAATGAAAACATTAATATTAATTTTAATTCTTATGCATTGCCTGCCATAATAGTAATATCACGAAATTTGAAAAATTATGTCATATATTCATAATTCTATATTATATTGATAGATTAACTAAATATCCGCACCCGCATCCGCGGATATTGAAATTAAAAATCCGCATCCGCATATGTTGAAAAACCTACATTCGGTTCACCACTAATATATATATATATTAACTGCAAACAACACACAGTATAATTAATGTAAAGAACGACGCTTCTGTAGAAGAGCGTTCCGTACAAGATAAGGAGGAAGAACGAACAAATGGTACCTCATTTTTCATTTGTTCGTTCTCCCTCCTCATCTTGTGCGGAAAGCTCTTCTACACAAGCGTCGTTCTTTACATTATATATATATAATGTTATAATGTTTCAGACCAACAAGGACCCTAGGATCCACTAATGGCTGATATACCTTTGTTTGGAATTGTGTATTGTGCATGTCCTCCGTGGTGGCGGAGGGGACCTACAGTTATACGTGGGTTCCGAACCACAAACCTTAATTTTACTACCTTAAACTATACCCAATCTATCAACATATGCGTCTAATCGATTTTTAAACATGTTTATAGACGTGAGTAGTATAGCCGCAAAAGGGGAAAGTGCAAGAATGTTGCAAGTGATTACGTAATGTTGCAAAGGGGGTGGGGTTGTTTCAAGGGGGTGTTGCAAAAAAAACCCCCCCCCCCCCAAAAGGGCCCTTTGTTGCCAACCGGGGTTGCAAGGGGCATGCAACTTGGAGGCGGAGTTCTCCCCCAAGCTAATCCCCCCAAAGGGCCAGAAAGGAGAGAAAGGAGGAGAGAAAGGAGGAGAGGTGTTCACCTGGCAGGAGACAAGTGCATATTAAGACTTCAGCCGAGTAGGCGTTGTTTTATAGGCTCCTAATCAGCCAGTTGGCTGAGCCAAGGGGGGAGGGGTACACCTGAAGGAGAGAGAGAGAGTAGTTGCCTTTGATTGCAAGGCATGCAACTTGGAGGCGGAGTTCTCCCCCAAGCTATTTTCGTTTACTAACCTAAGAGGCCTCTAAGGGGTTTTCCAAAAGTGCCAGAAAGAGAAGGACCAGAGGTCCTTGCTCGGCTGGGAGCCGAGCTTGTAATGACTCCGTCATCAGCTTCTCGGTCTTTTATAAACCTCTAATCCGCCATGTTGCCAGATAGCGCCATGTATTCAGTTGCCAGATAGCAATATTTATTAAATTGTACTTGTATATATAATAAACTAATGAACCACTCGTGTGCACAAACCATATAAAATACCACAATATATGACGGTAGTTAATCCAATTAAATTCTGTTTATTAAATAAATAATTTTTACACACTTAATTTTTATTATAGATATTTAGGTCACGAATAACGAAACGAAATGAAAATTTACGAAACAATTCAAAACACACGCTCCTCATTCCCCCAAATCCCACCACCCATCTGTACTTGTATATATAATAAACTAATGAACCACTCGTGCTCACAAACCATATAAAATACCACAATTTATATAGTTATCAATTGGAAGATTCAACCATATAAATACCACAATATATATAGTTAATCAATTGGAAGATTCAACCATATAAAATACCACATATATTTATATAGTTAATCAATTGGAAGATTCATTTAAAGTTGAAATTAGCCAAAACACAATCCGCTATAACGGGGTCGGACGACTAATGACATCTTATATTTTCGAAGAACACCTGCTTGTTGAGAGATCTTCCTTCCAGACCGCTCTTGATAAGTCTCCCTTCACTCCAAATGAAATGAAAATTTACGAAACAATTCAAAACACACGATTGTCATTCCCCAAACCCATCTGTGTATATATATATATATATATATATATATATATATATCTATATAAACGAATAAACAACTCGTGCACACACACACACACACAACCACACACACACACGCACACGATGAAAGGCAGAAACTAGGTCAATTCGAATCATCTCCCTAGAGACCTTTTTGGACGAGTGTTAGTCCTTCTTCAAACTATTCGAGCAAAAACCACCGCTCACTCCGTTTCTTATTATCATCATTATTATTATATCTACAATGAAATATTTTATATTTACGCGTAACTTAGACCCACAGTTTAATGTGGAAACCGAACGCTCTTTTAAAAATATAATTAGAGGAACTTTCACGAGTGAGTGGTTATTTATTCAATATAAGAATTTAAGCATCAAGCATTGTTTTTCCTTTCACGAGGAAAGGATTTCTGCAAGTGTCTATAATTCGATTTTATATATATATATATTATATATGGAGGATCGTTGCTTACTCTTCCACATTTCAACATAACAGGATTATTGAACCGGATTTAAAATAACAGGTTCATTTGATCCGAGACAGTAGTATGACCGAAAAGCATGCGTGATTTTCTCTTTAATAATAATAATAACAACTAGCTCGAAGAGTGACAACGGTTCAGGTTTTCACTCCACTTAGACCCACAGTTTAACGTGGAAACCGAATGCTCTTTTAAAAATATAATTAGGATATATTTACAATTTCTTTATTATAAAATGTGGAACATGCAGCCTTCAGTGAACAGTGTTCTGTGGATCGAAATACATCTCGTCAGGGAGTCGTTGCTTACTCTTCCACATTTCAACATAACAGGAATATTGAACCGGATTTAAAATAACAGGGTTATTTGATCCGAGTCAGTAGTATGACCGAAAGCATGTTAATGCATCATTTGATGAGTCAGTAGTATGACCGAAAAGCATGCATGATTTTTCTTTAATAATAATAATAACTAGCTCGAAGAGTGAAAACGGTTCAGGTTTTCACTCCGCCTTAGACCCACAGTTTAACGTGGAAACCGAATGCTCTTTTAAAAATATAATTAGGATATATTTACAATTTCTTTATTATAAAATGTGGAACATGCAGCCTTCAGTGAACAGCTGTTCTGTGGATCGAAATACATCTCGTCAGGGAGTCGTTGCTTACTCTTCCACATTTCAACATAACAGGAATATTGAACCGGATTTAAAATAACAGGGTCATTTGATCCGAGTCAGTAGTATGAACGAAAAGCATGTTAATGCATCATTAGATCCGAGTCAGTAGTATGACCGAAAAGCATGTTAATGCATGATTTTCTCTTTAGTAATAATAACAACTAGCTCGAATTGTAACAACGGTTGAGGTTTCACCCGACCTTAGACCTACAGTTTAACGTGGAAACCGAATGCTTTTTCAAAAAAATATAATTAGGATATATTTCTTTATATCCTCTCGACTACATTAGTGATCCGGGAATAGTGGGGAAAAATATTGACATGGTAAAGGGGTAATACGAGCATTAAATCTATTGGAGAAAATATAAAGATGCCATTACTCGTCCGAACCCGTTATAGCGGATTGGTACACATCATAGCTCCACCCAGCTACACCGGCAGCCAATCACGACGAACATCTGCCCTTAATCTTTTGGGGCGGAGCTTGGCGATTGTGCATATAAAGGGGATATTTTTCAGTTTGGAGTAACAGTAGCTATTTTCGCGTCAGTGAATAATCCTGCCAGTGCATTCCTCCACCTTGGACCTGTACGTCTCCCAGGATTTCTATGAAGAAAGTGACACTGCAGCATTAACAGCAATTAATCTTTTTAATGCAATTGACCGTGATGATTATTTCCAACGCAAACCGTAGAAGATATTTGCAGTGACGCTCCTTACAATCCGACGCAAGGGACTACCATAGAAATGTAAGTGTCTATAATTCGATTTTATATATATGGAGGGTTGTAGTATCTCGTCAAATACTTCATTTAGATACTCACCAAAAATCGAATTTTTTTATGTCAATCAATGTTATTTGGATTTATCTCTTATCGCCATTATGCCAAAATCGAAATTTTTTATGGCAATCAATGTTATTCCTCTTAAATGAACCAAATATATCTTCACATAATGGGTATCTGTCTGTATACTCTGTATATGTTTTAAAAGAATGAACATTATTCCTTTAAGGTCCGACAAGGATTTGACACGTGTTATACAATCTTTTGAAGAATATCGTGTCATGAATACGGAGGATATACTGATCAGTCAGCAATGTCACACATCCTCCACCATGGACCTGTACGTCTCCCCGGATTTGTATGAAGAAAGTGACACTGCAGCATTACTGCAATTAATCTTTTTAACGCGATTGACCGTGATGATTATTTTCCAACGCAAACCGTTGAAGATAACCATAGAAATGTAAGTGTCTATAATTCGATTAAATATATATATAAATATATAATATATATATATGGAGGGTTGTAGTATCTCGTCAAATACTTCATTTAGATACCCACCAAAAATCGAAATTTTTTATGGCAATCAATGTTATTTGGATTACCTCTTATCGCAATTATGCTAAAATCGAAATTTTTATGGCAATCAATGTTATTCCTCTTAAATGAACCAAAGATATCTTCACATAATGGGGATCTGTCTGTATACTCTGTATATGTTTTAAAAGAATGAACATTATTCCTTTAAGGTCCGATGAGGATTTGACACGTGTTATACAATCTTTTGAAGAATCTCGTGTCATGAATACGGAGGATATACTGATCAGTCAGCATTGTCACACCGAAATAATGTAAGTGTTTTTCGATCTTTTTGGGGTAAGAATACACAATATATTTTCATAAATTTATTAAATGAAAGAAATCAGTACAATAACCAACTACAGAATATACCGTTACAAATATACGAACAAAAACATGATACTATACAACGAGTACGTACAATTCGAAAACGGATTTTTATCTGTCTGCATACCATTTCATCGTTTCGGCGAGTGTGACACGGGTCAAATAAATTTAAAAAATTTATAAATTCTTTATCACATGACATATGCGTGAGAAATGAGACGCAGTACATTCCGCAAACATTACTAAAATATCCTTGTATACGAAATGGGTTCCATAGAACGTCGGGAATATGTAACTGAGCGAGAAATTTTAAATAATAGGGTCACTCCAGGGTTGAGTACCGAGTGAATCAAAATAGTACAGGCGCTCTCTATTTTTAAAATAGACAGCGATCCAGTGAATCCCTTCATTACCGATGACATCTGTGTTCACAATAAGACTACCGCATTCTCGCGTACTTGGCAAACTCAATGTTTCATTCTTCGCAAACACGCCGATAAATTTGGAACGTGTGACTCGTTCCATTACTTTCTGAAGTGTATTAGCATCCATTTTAAATGTCAGTGATAACGCTCCTAAATCTATCTACTTCTATTAGGGCTTGCGATTCGAGATATACTAGTACACTAATAGGAGCGTCTATAGGCTTGGCGAATTCCAGACGCACTGAGATGTTTCCGCTCTGCTGTGGGGTTAAATGGGTATTTACGCTAGCAGATAAGTCAGGTGTAATGTCAAACGGATAAAGGTTAAATTGATCAATGAATTCTTCCTGCGTTACCCCATTACCAAGCTCATCACAATCACCTGCAATATGGGTCAGATTACTATAGGCTCTGGCAAAAAGAGGTAACACAGCGTTTGATGAATAGTCCGTACCCATTGTTCCACCCAAAGCAGTGCCATTAACGTATAGAGTTATATTTTTAAGTCCGAAATTCTCGAATTTAAACTCTCTTTTTATATTTTCCATTCACCGAAGCATGGTCCTGCATACCGATTAATATCCTTTTAGGAAGATTTCCCAGGGCAATGTTTTCTATCTGCTTCGATGCCAACCCTGCAGGAACCGTATATAGTTTGATTTGTAATCTGTTAATAGGATATTTCACTGTAGCGTTTAGTAAATTTTTCTCAATTTCTAGTTGTTTTGGTGAACTTAATTTCACTCGCCGTACGCGGAGGTATGTGTCCATAATGTGAACCACAACGGGCTTTGCACCCTCCTCTTGATCAGCATCCAGATTTAAGCAGATCTCAGGACTCGTGCGGGTGAGCTTTATTTTCATATCCACCCCGTTGACAAGCAACTTCTCCTGGAAAGTGAAATCTGTGTGCAACCGTCCAAAACACTCGTATATTTTCTTTTTAGAATTTTTAAATTTGTCCTTTATACTACTTTCATCTTTAGTTTGATAATATCCCTCGGCACTTAAAAAGGTAGCCTTCGCTTCTTTGGAAAAGTTGAGGACATTTTCCAGATAGGCTCGTAGATGATAGTACCCCGTGCCTGCCGATATGTTGGTCTGATTTAAATATACGTCACACTGGTTGAATATGGAGTGCAGAAAGTTTGCTTCAGGGTATACAGCATATTTGTCATCGCAGACCGTTCCATCAGAATGGGCTATACGTAGCTTAGCGTACATGTGCACACAGCTTGGATCAAAAAAGTAAGGGCCTGAGCTGGGTATCACGAATTCTATAGGTGCACTCGGGGAACTAATTGTGTTTAAAGGGTTAATTGTAATAAAGTCACTGTGCTCAATAGAAACTTGGGATGGAGGCAGCTCAAAAAGGGACAGCTCCGATTTACAGCATTGTGAACTACATGGGTGGATGAAGCGTGCCATGGCGAAATAGTGACTCCTCTCTCGACAAGTGGTAAACAAACTATGATTCATGAGATCAATGTCCTTAGCTTATATCAGTCAAAAAAGTGGTCAACCATAGGTTTCATTCGCTTACAGCACTTCTTTTTTGATAGCCTTTTACGTTTAATACCACGTGACCCCTTCTTCCGGGGAGCCCTCTTCTTCTTCTTCCCGCCACCACGCATTTTTCTCTTTGCATCTTTGATGATTTCGTCCCGTGTACGCAACGAGTGAACAGGAAAAACGAACATCAAAGAAGAGTGCCAATTTTTTAGACGTAGCCAACACAATTCAGCTGCTAAATACTATCCAGCAATTACGAAACCAGCTGACAAATATAGGAATCCGAGAGCCGGACAGAAGGCACGCACAAAGATACTGCATGCGTTATCGGGACAACAGGTACCGACAAAGATAAAAAAAGGTAATTTCTCGGAGGACCACAAGGTAACGAAACCGGCACCCCTGTTGGAAAACAAATCGGAACCACCTGTATGCGAAAACGAAAGAGAAAAATAAAAACAATCCTAGCCAACATTCAGGGCCTTAAATCAAACCATTCCCCGAACAAAGTTTTATACCTGAAAAGACTCATGCAAGAAGCCGGAGCAGACTTTGCATGCCTAACGGAAACTCATCTAAAGGACTGCCAGGCAAATTGTGAAAATTCTGAGTCCTGTATTGACAAACAAGAAATACAAATTGACAATTATAACATCCTCCAAGCCGACAGAACAGTGAGACGTAAAGGAGGAAGTGCTATTTACACACGCGAAAGGAATATGGCAGAAATGACTATACGTACCTCAAACAGCTACGTAGAATGTGTAGCAGCAAAAGTTGAAAAATTAAATATGGTACTAATTGTAATGTACAGACCCCCAAACACGCCAACCTCAAAATTTTCAGATTCCATTACAGAGCTAAGAAACTGGGTAAAAGATCTACTCTCTCCAACCCCAAATATTTTTCTCTGTGGTGATTTTAACTTCCCGTTCATGAAATATAAGAGGATAGGAAAAATATATGTATATACCAGGAAAAGGGGGCACACGAGAAGACCAGGAGCAGGTAAACATGCTACTAGCTCTAGCTAATGAATTTATGTTAACGCAATAAAAAACAGAAAACACAAGAAAAAACAACTGCCTAGATTTGGTATTCACAAACAACAGTAATCTAATTAATAATGTAAAAATATCCCCAACTATGATATCGGAGCACAACATCATTGAAATAACAACTAATATAAAGGCAACAGGAAAGGAAAGAACACGCTCAACAGAAAGAAGAAAATTCGAACTTTTTAAATTTTCACTCCAAAGCTATAAACTGGGAAGATGTGACATCCAGCATGAAAGTAATAGATTGGAAAACTATTTTCGAGGCCAAGACAACGGAGGAGATGCTAATGACCTTAGAGGAGAAGACGTTAGAAATTGTGGAAAAACATGTCCCAAAAATACAACAAAGAGGAAAGAGAAGCAGGTTCGAGAGACAAAAGAGGGCATTGTTTCGAAAGAGAAAAAGAGTTACTGCAAAATTAAGTAATTGTAAAGATAACATCAGAAAAATATTAAATGATAAACTGCAGAGTATCGATGACGTCATACGGAACTAATCGAGAAACATACAGAAAAGAAGAAGACGACGCTATAGAAACGATGAAGGCTAACTCAAAGTACTTCTATAATTTCGCAAAAAGAAAGTCGAAAAACCATACGACTATCGGACCTTTAGAAAACGAGAACAGTGCTTTATCTGATGATCAAAGAGAAGTAGCTGAAATATTAAGAGCTCAGTACGAATCATCTTTCAGTATCCCAAAAACTGACAAATTGATATGCGATAGAAACGAGTTCTTTGAAGAAGAACTACAAGGGGAAAGTACAGTATAACGGATTTCGACTTTACGACGGATGTTATTACACAAGCCATAGGGAAACTAAAACACACTCAGTGGCAGGACCGGATAAATGGAATGCCACACTGATCAAAAACTGCAAGATATGGATATGGAGACGATCACTAGACACGGGAGAAATACCGGGCATCCTGAAGAGCGCAAACATAGTCCCAGTATATAAAGGGAGATCGATCTGAGGCCAAAAACTTAAGCCAGTGTCGCTTACATCTCATCTCACTAAAATATTTGAAAGAATAGTTAGACAGAAAATCTGACTTTTTGGAAAAAGAAAAAATTCAATGATAACCAACACGGGTTTCGGTCAGACAGATGATGCCTATCACAACTAATGGAACACTACAACATTATTGATGCACTTGAAAGTAATGAAAACTATGATGTACTATACACAGACTCTGCTAAAGCGTTTGACAAGTGTGACCATGGAATCATAATACATACTGCAAACTGAAAATATGGGAATAACAGGAAAAGTAGGGAAATGGATATATAATTTCCTTAGTGAGCGGCGGCAAGTCGTTACAGTACAAGGAGTATCTTCATCCGAATCAGAGGTCCTCAGCTCAGTACCACAAGGAACAGTATTAGCTCCCCTCCTCTTCATAATCATGCTAACTGACATAGATGAGGACGTTACCAGAGACAGCACAGTAACATCCTTTGCGGATGACACAAAGATCAGTAGAAAAATAAGAAACCTAGAAGATAGAGGATCTCTACAAACCGACATAAACAGAATCTACAAGTGGACGGAAGACAACAATATGAAGTTTAACACGGAGAAATTTCAGCTGTTACTGTACGGAAAAGAGAAGACCTAAAATCCATGGAATATTATACCCCAAATGGACAGGAAATTCAGAGAATTCCAGAGCAAAAGATTTAGGGGGTTGTAATGACAGATGATGCGAAATTTGAAACACAAAATAAGATAGCAGTCAACAGAGCAAAGAGAATAACGGGACAGATATTGAGAACCTCTAAACGAAGGGATAGGAATGTAATGATTACTCAACTGAAAACCTGATCATACCCAAATTGGAATCCTGCTCGGTCCTAATATCCCCATATAAAAAAAGAAGACATTAGACAGCTGGAAGGGATCCAGAGAAGCTTCACAGCCAAGATCAATGGGTGCAAAGAACTAAATTACTGGGAAAGGTTATGCGAACTAGACCTATATTCACTGGAAAGGAGAAGAGAGAGATACACCATTATTTACACTTGGAGAATAATGGAGAAACTAGTCCCTAATCTTACTCTGAACCCTATAACTCCCAAAACAACGGTGGAAGGTAGAAACGGTAGACTGTGTCGTATTCCCAAATTGAAGGCGAGACAGGGAACATCCTTAACCCTGAAAGAAAATAGTTTTGTAGTGAGAGGACCAAAACTGTTTAATCAGTTGCCCAAAGACCTAAGAAACACGAAGGGAGTTGCAGTGGACATCTTCAAAAGAAGATTAGACGCCTGGCTCAGAACAATCCCCGATGAGCCAGGCGTACCTAGTTATGTGAGGTGGAGAGCACAAGAAACCAACTCACTACTTCACCAGGCCAACTCGAGAGGAGGGGCGACAAGCTTGACCTTCGCGAAATGAGGAATCATCGCGCGAAACCTTTGTAAGGTAACGTAGGGTGTATATATATATATATATATATATACACACACATATATATATATATATATACATATATATATACACACACATATATATAATATATATATATATTATACTTTATATACTAGGTGAGGTATCCGGCGTTGCTCGGACAGGCCAAATATATAAGACAGGCCAAATTATATATAAGATGTCCCCCAAAAAACGCTCACCCCATTTCTGCAACTTGGGGGCTAACCCCTCCCCCATTACCCCCACCCTTTCCCCCACTTACCCCCACCCCACACCCTTCCCCCATTACTGCCCGGGATAAATTTCACAAACTTGAAATTAACAGACAAACAGACAGGCTGACCGACTCTGTGTTGACATTCTTCATCACATAAGAGGTTCCCGTGCCAAATTTGGTAGCTCTAGGTCAAACGGTTTGCGCTTGCCTAAAGGATAGACAGACAAATAAACAGACAGGTGAAAATATATATATATATACAGTATATATATCAGCGAAGTTAAGCGACATTGGGTCTGGGTAGTAGTTGGATGAGAGACCGTCCTCTGCCCCCATATTATGTAGCGACCCATGGTTCGGATCCCACGTAAAGCTGTAGGTCCCCTCCGTCATATGACCTTAGATGTTGCGAAGCAGGTTAAACAACCCAAATAAAAAAAATATATACACACACACACACACACACACATACATATATATGCAGTAAAATCACAGAATAACACGTGATCTTAATAATAAGCAAATAATAAGCAAACAACCACAGGGAAAAAGGAAAAAGAAACACGAAATCCGAGCGCTTTCGTGATTCTTTCTTGTCCTTGAAGATGTGAATATATCACGAAAGCGCTCGGATTTAGTGTTTCTTTTTCCTTTTTCCCTGTGGTTGTTTGCTTGCACATGTGTATATATATGTACACACACACACACACACACACATATATATATATATATATATTAGTGGTGGACCGGATATCCGCATCCGCATCCGCATCATTTTTAACATCCGCATCCGCACTTCAGACTGCGGATGTTATGCGGATATTACCTCTAATAAATTATGCAATTTATAATTAAATTAGCTTATAAAGTATCTTATAAGGGCCAGTCATGCATAGTTCATGTAAAGTATTAATTATTAATGAACAAACAAATATATAAACCTCAAACTATAAATACCTGGTAACACAGAAATTTGAATGAAAATTGTTTCATTGAATTTTCTGTGGCTGAAACTCTAGAGAAAGTCATTATTTTTATCATAATGAAAACATTAATATTAATTTTAATTCTTATGCATTGCCTGCCATAATAGTAATATCACGAAATTTGAAAAATTATGTCATATATTCATAATTCTATATTATATTGATAGATTAACTAAATATCCGCACCCGCATCCGCGGATATTGAAATTAAAAATCCGCATCCGCATATGTTGAAAAACCTACATTCGGTTCACCACTAATATATATATATATTAACTGCAAACAACACACAGTATAATTAATGTAAAGAACGACGCTTCTGTAGAAGAGCGTTCCGTACAAGATAAGGAGGAAGAACGAACAAATGGTACCTCATTTTTCATTTGTTCGTTCTCCCTCCTCATCTTGTGCGGAAAGCTCTTCTACACAAGCGTCGTTCTTTACATTATATATATATAATGTTATAATGTTTCAGACCAACAAGGACCCTAGGATCCACTAATGGCTGATATACCTTTGTTTGGAATTGTGTATTGTGCATGTCCTCCGTGGTGGCGGAGGGGACCTACAGTTATACGTGGGTTCCGAACCACAAAACCTTAATTTTACTACCTTAAACTATACCCAATCTATCAACATATGCGTCTAATCGATTTTTAAACATGTTTATAGACGTGAGTAGTATAGCCGCAAAAGGGGAAAGTGCAAGAATGTTGCAAGTGATTACGTAATGTTGCAAAGGGGGTGGGGTTGTTTCAAGGGGGTGTTGCAAAAAAAATCCCCCCCCCCCCAAAAGGGCCCTTTGTTGCCAACCGGGGTTGCAAGGGGCATGCAACTTGGAGGCGGAGTTCTCCCCCAAGCTAATCCCCCCAAAGGGCCAGAAAGGAGAGAAAGGAGGAGAGAAAGGAGGAGAGGTGTTCACCTGGCAGGAGACAAGTGCATATTAAGACTTCAGCCGAGTAGGCGTTGTTTTATAGGCTCCTAATCAGCCAGTTGGCTGAGCCAAGGGGGGGAGGGGTACACCTGAAGGAGAGAGAGAGAGAGTAGTTGCCTTTGATTGCAAGGCATGCAACTTGGAGGCGGAGTTCTCCCCCAAGCTATTTTCGTTTACCTAACCTAAGAGGCCTCTAAGGGGTTTTCCAAAAGTGCCAGAAAGAGAAGGACCAGAGGTCCTTGCTCGGCTGGGAGCCGAGCTTGTAATGACTCCGTCATCAGCTTCTCGGTCTTTTATAAACCTCTAATCCGCCATGTTGCCAGATAGCGCCATGTATTCAGTTGCCAGATAGCAATATTTATTAAATTGTACTTGTATATATAATAAACTAATGAACCACTCGTGTGCACAAACCATATAAAATACCACAATATATGACGGTAGTTAATCCAATTAAATTCTGTTTATTAAATAAATAATTTTTACACACTTAATTTTTATTATAGATATTTAGGTCACGAATAACGAAACGAAATGAAAATTTACGAAACAATTCAAAACACACGCTCCTCATTCCCCCAAATCCCACCACCCATCTGTACTTGTATATATAATAAACTAATGAACCACTCGTGCTCACAAACCATATAAAATACCACAATATATTTATATAGTTAATCAATTGGAAGATTCAACCATATAAAATACCACAATATATTTATATAGTTAATCAATTGGAAGATTCATTTAAAGTTGAAATTAGCCAAAACACAATCCGCTATAACGGGGTCGGACGACTAATGACATCTTTATATTTTCGAAGAACACCTGCTTGTTGAGAGATCTTCCTTCCAGACCGCTCTTGATAAGTCTCCCTTCACTCCAAATGAAATGAAAATTTACGAAACAATTCAAAACACACGATTGTCATTCCCCAAACCCATCTGTTATATATATATATATATATATATATATATATATATAATAAACGAATAAACAACTCGTGCACACACACACACACACACACACACACGCACACGATGAAAGGCAGAAACTAGGTCAATTCGAATCATCTCCCTAGAGACCTTTTTGGACGAGTGTTAGTCCTTCTTCAAACTATTCGAGCAAAAACCACCGCTCACTCCGTTTCTTATTATCATCATTATTATTATATCTACAATGAAAATATTTTATATTTACGCGTAACTTAGACCCACAGTTTAATGTGGAAACCGAACGCTCTTTTAAAAATATAATTAGAGGAACTTTCACGAGTGAGTGGTTATTTATTCAATATAAGAATTTAAGCATCAAGCATTGTTTTTCCTTTCACGAGGAAAGGATTTCTGCAAGTGTCTATAATTCGATTTTATATATATATATATATATATGGAGGATCGTTGCTTACTCTTCCACATTTCAACATAACAGGATTATTGAACCGGATTTAAAATAACAGGTTCATTTGATCCGAGACAGTAGTATGACCGAAAAGCATGCGTGATTTTCTCTTTAATAATAATAATAACAACTAGCTCGAAGAGTGACAACGGTTCAGGTTTTCACTCCACCTTAGACCCACAGTTTAACGTGGAAACCGAATGCTCTTTTAAAAATATAATTAGGATATATTTACAATTTCTTTATTATAAAATGTGGAACATGCAGCCTTCAGTGAACAGCTGTTCTGTGGATCGAAATACATCTCGTCAGGGAGTCGTTGCTTACTCTTCCACATTTCAACATAACAGGAATATTGAACCGGATTTAAAATAACAGGGTTATTTGATCCGAGTCAGTAGTATGAGCGAAAAGCATGTTAATGCATCATTTGATCCGAGTCAGTAGTATGACCGAAAAGCATGCATGATTTTCTCTTTAATAATAATAATAACTAGCTCGAAGAGTGAAAACGGTTCAGGTTTTCACTCCGCCTTAGACCCACAGTTTAACGTGGAAACCGAATGCTCTTTTAAAAATATAATTAGGATATATTTACAATTTCTTTATTATAAAATGTGGAACATGCAGCCTTCAGTGAACAGCTGTTCTGTGGATCGAAATACATCTCGTCAGGGAGTCGTTGCTTACTCTTCCACATTTCAACATAACAGGAATATTGAACCGGATTTAAAATAACAGGGTCATTTGATCCGAGTCAGTAGTATGAACGAAAAGCATGTTAATGCATCATTAGATCCGAGTCAGTAGTATGACCGAAAAGCATGTTAATGCATGATTTTCTCTTTAGTAATAATAACAACTAGCTCGAATTGTAACAACGGTTGAGGTTTTCACCCGACCTTAGACCTACAGTTTAACGTGGAAACCGAATGCTTTTTCAAAAATATAATTAGGATATATTTCTTTATATCCTCTCGACTACATTAGTGATCCGGGAATAGTGGGGAAAAATATTGACATGGTAAAGGGGTAATACGAGCATTAAATCTATTGGAGAAAATATAAAGATGCCATTACTCGTCCGAACCCGTTATAGCGGATTGGTACACATCATAGCTCCACCCAGCTACACCGGCAGCCAATCACGACGAACATCTGCCCTTAATCTTTTGGGGCGGAGCTTGGCGATTGTGCATATAAAAGGGGATATTTTTCAGTTTGGAGTAACAGTAGCTATTTTCGCGTCAGTGAATAATCCTGCCAGTGCATTCCTCCACCTTGGACCTGTACGTCTCCCAGGATTTCTATGAAGAAAGTGACACTGCAGCATTAACAGCAATTAATCTTTTTAATGCAATTGACCGTGATGAATTATTTCCAACGCAAACCGTAGAAGATATTTGCAGTGACGCTCCTTACAATCCGACGCAAGGGACTACCATAGAAATGTAAGTGTCTATAATTCGATTTTATATATATGGAGGGTTGTAGTATCTCGTCAAATACTTCATTTAGATACTCACCAAAAATCGAATTTTTTTATGTCAATCAATGTTATTTGGATTTATCTCTTATCGCCATTATGCCAAAATCGAAATTTTTTATGGCAATCAATGTTATTCCTCTTAAATGAACCAATATATCTTCACATAATGGGTATCTGTCTGTATACTCTGTATATGTTTTAAAAGAATGAACATTATTCCTTTAAGGTCCGATGAGGATTTGACACGTGTTATACAATCTTTTGAAGAATATCGTGTCATGAATACGGAGGATATACTGATCAGTCAGCAATGTCACACATCCTCCACCATGGACCTGTACGTCTCCCCGGATTTGTATGAAGAAAGTGACACTGCAGCATTAACTGCAATTAATCTTTTTAACGCGATTGACCGTGATGAATTATTTCCAACGCAAACCGTTGAAGATAACCATAGAAATGTAAGTGTCTATAATTCGAAATATATATATATATATATATATATATATATATATGGAGGGTTGTAGTATCTCGTCAAATACTTCATTTAGATACCACCAAAAATCGAAATTTTTTATGGCAATCAATGTTATTTGGATTTACCTCTTATCGCCATTATGCTAAAATCGAAATTTTTTATGGCAATCAATGTTATTCCTCTTAAATGAACCAAAGATATCTTCACATAATGGGGATCTGTCTGTATACTCTGTATATGTTTTAAAAGAATGAACATTATTCCTTTAAGGTCCGATGAGGATTTGACACGTGTTATACAATCTTTTGAAGAATCTCGTGTCATGAATACGGAGGATATACTGATCAGTCAGCATTGTCACACCGAAATAATGTAGGTGTTTTTCGATCTTTTTGGGGTAAGAATACACAATATATTTTCATAAATTTATTAAATGAAAGAAATCAGTACAATAACCAACTACAGAATATACCGTTACAAATATACGAACAAAAACATGATACTATACAACGAGTACGTACAATTCGAAAACGGATTTTTATCTGTCTGCATACCATTTCATCGTTTCGGCGAGTGTGACACGGGTCAAATAAATTTAAAAAATTTATAAATTCTTTATCACATGACATATGCGTGAGAAATGAGACGCAGTACATTCCGCAAACATTACTAAAATATCCTTGTATACGAAATGGGTTCCATAGAACGTCGGGAATATGTAACTGAGCGAGAAATTTTAAATAATAGGGTCACTCCAGGGTTGAGTACCGAGTGAATCAAAATAGTACAGGCGCTCTCTATTTTTAAAATAGACAGCGATCCAGTGAATCCCTTCATTACCGATGACATCTGTGTTCACAATAAGACTACCGCATTCTCGCGTACTTGGCAAACTCAATGTTTCATTCTTCGCAAACACGCCGATAAATTTGGAACGTGTGACTCGTTCCATTACTTTCTGAAGTGTATTAGCATCCATTTTAAATGTCAGTGATAACGCTCCTAAATCTATCTACTTCTATTAGGGCTTGCGATTCGAGATATACTAGTACACTAATAGGAGCGTCTATAGGCTTGGCGAATTCCAGACGCACTGAGATGTTTCCGCTCTGCTGTGGGGTTAAATGGGTATTTACGCTAGCAGATAAGTCAGGTGTAATGTCAAACGGATAAAGGTTAAATTGATCAATGAATTCTTCCTGCGTTACCCCATTACCAAGCTCATCACAATCACCTGCAATATGGGTCAGATTACTATAGGCTCTGGCAAAAAGAGGTAACACAGCGTTTGATGAATAGTCCGTACCCATTGTTCCACCCAAAGCAGTGCCATTAACGTATAGAGTTATATTTTTAAGTCCGAAATTCTCGAATTTAAAGGCTCTCTTTTTATATTTTCCATTCACCGAAGCATGGTCCTGCATACCGATTAATATCCTTTTAGGAAGATTTCCCAGGGCAATGTTTTCTATCTGCTTCGATGCCAACCCTGCAGGAACCGTATATAGTTTGATTTGTAATCTGTTAATAGGATATTTCACTGTAGCGTTTAGTAAATTTTTCTCAATTTCTAGTTGTTTTGGTGAACTTAATTTCACTCGCCGTACGCGGAGGTATGTGTCCATAATGTGAACCACAACGGGCTTTGCACCCTCCTCTTGATCAGCATCCAGATTTAAGCAGATCTCAGGACTCGTGCGGGTGAGCTTTATTTTCATATCCACCCCGTTGACAAGCAACTTCTCCTGGAAAGTGAAATCTGTGTGCAACCGTCCAAAACACTCGTATATTTTCTTTTTAGAATTTTTAAATTTGTCCTTTATACTACTTTCATCTTTAGTTTGATAATATCCCTCGGCACTTAAAAAGGTAGCCTTCGCTTCTTTGGAAAAGTTGAGGACATTTTCCAGATAGGCTCGTAGATGATAGTACCCCGTGCCTGCCGATATGTTGGTCTGATTTAAATATACGTCACACTGGTTGAATATGGAGTGCAGAAAGTTTGCTTCAGGGTATACAGCATATTTGTCATCGCAGACCGTTCCATCAGAATGGGCTATACGTAGCTTAGCGTACATGTGCACACAGCTTGGATCAAAAAAGTAAGGGCCTGAGCTGGGTATCACGAATTCTATAGGTGCACTCGGGGAACTAATTGTGTTTAAAGGGTTAATTGTAATAAAGTCACTGTGCTCAATAGAAACTTGGGATGGAGGCAGCTCAAAAAGGGACAGCTCCGATTTACAGCATTGTGAACTACATGGGTGGATGAAGCGTGCCATGGCGAAATAGTGACTCCTCTCTCGACAAGTGGTAAACAAACTATGATTCATGAGATCAATGTCCTTAGCTTATATCAGTCAAAAAAGTGGTCAACCATAGGTTTCATTCGCTTACAGCACTTCTTTTTTGATAGCCTTTTACGTTTAATACCACGTGACCCCTTCTTCCGGGGAGCCCTCTTCTTCTTCCCGCCACCACGCATTTTTCTCTTTGCATCTTTGATGATTTCGTCCCGTGTACGCTTTAAATGTTTTTTTAGAGCTTCTTTAGGTTTAGCCCCGGCCAATATGTCTTCTGCAGTGTTAATACCTGATTGTAGCGCTTTCCTTCCGAGGTATCTGGCCCCCTCTTCAGCAAAGGAACAGCCGTACGTAGTATGGATGAAAAAATGGACCCAAGTCCACTACCGCGCTGGTATCTCACCCCTCGATAGACGGTGAAAGGCTTTCTATCCATTATAACTCCGTGCGTCGAAAGTGTAGCTTCACTGTTAAGCTCCCGTTACCGAATGGGAAGTTTTCACCCTCGATCGTTCTTATATATATTGAGATATTGGTTATTAAATTAGTTGCAACATTCACATAATGGGGTCTGTCATATGTAATACTCAAACTCCTTCCTCTATGGTTGGGGATGTGAGCAATGCGCAGCAAGCGTGCCTGGGTATCCCCAAAAATCTGGTGCTCCACCATATTACTGTAAATATAGCACATGTCTGGGGACCTTTCAGTCAATTTCTCCATCTTCAATTGATACATTAATCTGGACAAGTCATGCTGTGTCTCGTGAAATGTGTCTCTTTGGAAGACTGCGCTATATCGGCCATTGGTTAGAATTTGGAACTTTCTATGGTCTTTAATACGTCTGTTAGTCTTTGATTTTAGGATTAGTGTATGTGCAGGGTTGTTTACGATTTCGTATACTAAATCATTCGTAAGGTTTGAGTTTCTTAAACTTACGTTTAAGCCTCTCACAACATCCTCGGCCGAACCATATTGACCCGGTCCTAGTCTTACTTCTGTACTGTAATACCGTGCAACCTTAGTCCGAGCGATACGCATAGTTTCATCCATAGCTACCCCAGCTTTTTCACACTCGTCAATGTCTCTAAGAATCGTAAAAACGGTTTCTTTATGTTCAATATTTAAAAAGATGGTGTCCAGCTGAATTTCGCATATCCCCACCTCATACGAATCACGACCCAATTCAATGTGCTTGTGGAGCTCTGTTACAAAGTTGGCTAGTGTGTTGTTAGGGTGTACAGACAGGGACGAGGAGGACGGGAGTGTGACGTAGAAATGGTTAGGAGCCATGTTGCATACTATTTAAGCTTCATTATTGCATCAGCTTTTATATAGGTGTTGAAGCTTTCTGGGTACCCTAGCCATTTCACCAGGTACATTTTTCTCTTTCCTGAACCTTTGCTTCCTAAAATTTTCTCAATTTTAAACACATTTTTTCCTAAATTAAACGCAACTTTCTGCAATTCCTCGCGGTAAAAGCCTCCTGAGATTCTTCCCCATTCAAATCTTCAATGTAATACATCATTATCTCACCTTTAGGTCTCATAGCCCTAACTTTAAAAATCTCGCGTGTCCATCCTTGCTCAAAACCCTTTGCGAATTTATTCCCCGAACGCGACAGCCTTACATAATCATTGATTTTGAAGCGCGCAGAGTGTGGTGGTGGTGGTGATCCATCTCTTCTCGGGAGCGTACCTCTTTCTAAAACTTCGTTAGGTGTTGTCCCAATCGTGCGATGGTGTGAGCGGTTGTAGGATGATGCCAATGATTCCAGAATGTCTAGAAATCTGTATGTGTTTTTATGTGTAAAATAACGGTGCATGCGTTCCTTTATGGTGCGCTGAACTCTTTCAGCTAAAGAAGCCTTATGTATAGAATTGTTGTTGTGTAATAGCTGATATTAAACTCTGTCAACATGTTCTGAAAAGCACGGCCTATAAATTCCTTCCATATCCGTACAAAAATAGAGGAACCCTGTTTTCTTTTAACATTAGCGTTTTGGTGGCTTTAGCAACTGTTTCAGGTGATTTATTTTTCAGAGGAACTAGCCACAGATATCTAGAGAATACGTCTATTATGAATAGAATGTAGCGGTAACCATCGTTATACACAGAATATCTTTGCATGTCTGTTAAATCTGCTTGCCAAATAGAATCAATCGAGGAAGCCGCTGTCTTGGCTGTTTTAAACCTTTTTCTCACAGGCTTATGAAGCGTATAAGCGTCCTGCTCCCTCAAAAATCTTTCAACATCTTTTTTTCCTACTCCGTAAACACTTCTGTCTGCCGTAAGAGGATGGGTTAGAAATGTCATAATAGGGTTTAGTTAATACGTTAGCCATTTGCGTATTTTAGAGGCACGTGGGTAGGGTTGGTTTAACCTCTTCTTGCTCCTCTTCAAAGGTGTTACCGCCGGGGGTGACGGCGCCTTCAATTGTGTCACACGCGTTGCATGTTCCAAGTCTTTTAACCTGTTCAGATTTCCTATCAACGTTTTAGGGACATTTATTTGTTGTAGTCTTGCTTTAATATGCTTCCATCCTGATGGTGATGGCCTATCATACTTTCTCACCAGATCATGGACAATGTCTACGATATTCGATCCCAGTACGTTTGATCCTTCCACAATGATCTCGCCTGTATCGGTCCATTGTATGGCTGGATCCTCATTCAATAGATTATAAAGACTGTGCTTAATAACCACAGGAATCTCTGCAGGGCTCTTATAATTTTCGTACTCGTGAAGAAATTTCTGCAGAGCTTCTTGGTATAAGATTCTTTTCTCATCAGGTGGTTTTTCACTGTTTAATAGGGCTAGCAATTCGCTTTCCATTCTTTTAAGTCTGCTTTTATGGGGATCTAGATCCGTGTCTGGATTCCTTTGCAGTGAAGCGTACACCTCGTGGGGAATCACTACCACTTTCTTCATTATATTAATCTAGTCAGTAAAGGACCCAAAACTGAAAATAAGATGGGGAGAAATGACCCTCCTGTTTGTACAATAATTCGTTTTTTATTCGCTACAGTTTGACTTTTACGAGCGAGTGCACGTATTATGTTCTTGTAGCGGCGTAGGCGAGCCTTCTGAGGGGTTTTCATTGATACATTGCAATTTATAACGTTAAGACAGATTTCACAGATGCATTTTAAAAAGTCGGCGTCGATATTTTTAATAAACATCTGCTGCATTGCCCGGGGCAGTCGATGATAGATTTTTATTAATTCACGGTATTTCTTTAGTCTCTTTGTCATTCTGGAATATACACCGTTTCAGGCTCGTTTGGAAATATATTCGTTCGCAGAAGCACTCTAAACGTGTTTCGCGGATGAAGGTCGCAAAGCAAATATCCGTAACGCGTGCTTGTAGCTTCTTTATAAACTTCCAAAAACTCCTTACGCTGATTCGGGAACATTTGATTGGCTAATACCCCAATTTGTGATACATCTCTACGTTGCGCGAATAAGACTAGATATTGCGTATTTAACGACACATCGCGCATGTATCTATTTTTGAAAAATAGATTCTGATTGATGAAGAACACGCTTATGTTAAGATGGTGGGAGAATACTGTAAATGTCTCGGCAAACGTTTTATCCATCTCCAACATGAGATCGTCAATTACAATGATTGTATGTTCATTTCCCTTTAACGAATTAACGTCATATACGCCTTTGTGGAACAAAATATCATCTTGGTACTCGTTGAACACTGATTGATACGTCGAATAGCACCATATAACTTTATGCACAAATTTCGAGAACATCTCTCCCTTTTCTTTAATGATTTTAAGCATAAACACAGTTTTACCACATCCTGTAGGTCCAGATATAATACATGTGGATGGGCTCGTGAATCTGAATTTTTCTACAGAGTCCATTTCTAACACGTCACACTCCTAAGTGGGTCATTTACAAAATATTACAAATTTTGAGTGCTGTTCCTTATATTTTGCTTTCTTCTCCCACAGAACCGTGAATGACGATGAGGTAGAGAGCACCCATCATTGACATTACGGATGACCTCGACGACAGTGTAGTTGTGATCTCCTCCCCTGCCAACGAACCTCACCAGCGATACCGGTAGCACGTCCAAAGCGGAGGTGTGAGAACCCCACGTCAGGTATAAAGCGACCGAAATACGCGCCTGTTGCACCAGTAATAGATCCCCAACCCTCAACCTCTTACGCAACAAGCCCCCCAGCAGCACCTCCCGCTAATATATCCCCTTATTCATCCGCCGCCCCCCGTTCTGTTAAGTCTACAATAATAGATCCCCAACCATCAACCTCCTACGCAACAGGCCCCCCATCAGCACCTTCCGCTAATATACCCCTAATTCATCCGCCGCCCCCCGTTCTGTTGAGGATGATATAACGTCGAATTGGTGCGATCCGCAGCCCCCACCCCAGCCTTGACTAGAAATCGGTATAGAGTCAGGGTCGACCCTAGAGCCATGTATAGCAATGGAATTGAGCGCGGGCTACGCCGGGTTGTACAGCGTATTGTAGAGTTTGCTCTTCAGAATCGCGACGAGCGTGAAGTCAGGACGAGTCTGTCCTTTGGATTCGGGTCAGATGACGGTGATGTAGACGATTATTGGGTGATAGTGCCATTTAGACGTTTGGCGGCTGAAGATGTAGAATATATATTAGGACGTATAATGCAAGCCGCCCAAAGTAGTATAGCCTTCAATATGGACAACTTCACGGTAAATATTGACCGTGTATTCCGTGTTGCGGGTCATAGTGCCATACCGTATACTCTTAACTTCAATTCTCCGACTATTTACCGAAAGCATATAAACGTCGATCGTGGTTGCGGCTTTATAGCAGTACTCTTAGCACGTATGTTTACTGTACAAAATACACGGACTCAAAAAATTTGGTGCCTACGGTCGTGGAGCGTGCCCGTAAACTAGCTGTAGACTGTGAACTTGAATTTGACTGTAATATGGGTCCTGAAGAGCTGAGAAGGGTAGAACAGGAAATGAATGTCCGCATAGTTGTATTTGGGTTGGATGATCGTCGTAGGACTGTGTATGTTTTTAAAAGCTGTGTGAGAGATCGTACAAGACCCCTACTTATTTTAGGATTGTCAGGGACAACGTATCTCCCCATCCGTAATATAAGGTGGCTTTACGCGAGTTATGACAAAAGTCGAAAATATGGGAGACATCATGATTTGTGTAAGGGGTGCCTCGAGTTTGCGGATGATATAGTGAGACATTGTAAAGAATGTCACATGGTATGTGAGCAGTGTAAAAGCACCAAATGTGAAAGCCGTGTAGTTGAAGCTGAGAAGAGAGACTGTGATGTGTGTAGACGCACATTTTTCAATAATAGCTGTTTTGATTTCCATAAATCAATTGGCACGTGCAGGAAAATGAGAATCTGTGAATGTGGTATGTTTCACACAATGGATAATTGGGGAAATTTAAGCACAAGTGTGACGTAATTCACTGTCCTACATGCCAGGAGGAATATAAGGCGGATGGAGTAAAGCATGTATGTTATATGAAAGATGCTAAGCCTAAAAATAACCCTTGTATAACTGTATACTACGATATAGAAACATATACGAACGCTGAAACCAAAGAGGTAATTCCACATTTACTTGTGAGCCAGACCATCTGTGATGAGTGTATGGGTATCGAATGTGACGAGTGCCCCAAATGTGGTAAACGGACAAACGTTTTTAAAACGAATGTCCGCGATAGTCCTGTGAAACTATTTGTGTCCTATATTGTCAAGTTAGCCGACAAGTTCAAAAAAATGACTGTGTATATTCTCGCCCATAACGGGGCAAAGTTTGACACGCAGTTCCTTTATAAGGAGTTGCTTGAACACGAATCCTCTGAGATATTTACAGGTGATCCATTGAAAAGAGGCAACAAATTAATACAGATGCAGATAAGAGGCAATGTACAATTTAAAGATACTTTATTATTCACACCTTGTAAATTAGCAAAGCTACCCAAGGTGATGGGAGTAGCAGCTGAAGTTTCCAAAGGATACTTCCCTTACACTTTCCTCACCAGCGAGACTTTAAACTACGTAGGCCCACCACCCCCAAACATTATTTTGACTGTATGGATGAACGTGAAGACTTTGATCGATACTACACAGTTTTAATGAAAGTAACCCTTATAATATAGCTGATGAATGTGAGCGTTATTGCGTGAATGATGTGCGCGTGCTTAGAGTATGTTTCCAGGCCTTTAGAAGGATGTACATAGCCCGTTTCAAATGCGATCCACTGCAAGTCGCAACCACCATCGCATCATTATGTTTTACGGTGTTCAAGAATAACTTCATGCCTAAAGACACCTTAGCCATTATTCACCGAAACAACCCCGCAGTTACGGACACAAGGCTATTTACTGGCTCATACACCTACAGCAACAGACAGGTGTATACATAAAGCACGCCCGCAACACGGGTGAAGTACCCATTAAGATTAATGGACGTGTTTTTTGGGTTGATGGGTTAAGTGAAAACCGTGTCACTGGTGTGAAGACTGTGTACTCCTTTAACGGTTGCTGGTGGCATGGATGCCCCCGTCCTGAGTGCGGAATCGCCGGAGATATCCACGGTAGGTCTCCTGCCGACTGTCTTGCATGACCCGCACCCGCGATCAACTTATAGGATCACAGTTCACTCACAAAGTCTTGTGGGAGCATGAATATGATGCACGGATGGAGACAGACGAGGTGTACCGTGAGGAAATAAACACGATCAAGCGTTCAATGGTGCTGGATCCTCTCAAATGTGGTGATAGCTTGTTTGGAGGACGTACAAATCCTTCAGACTATACTTTCCACCTACGGAGGGCGTGAAGCTCCATTACTACGATTTCTGTTCTTTATACCCATACGTGATGAAGAGCAATCCGTACCCCGTGGGCGCTCCTGAGAAACTGGTGGGACCTAGCCTACCCTCCATCAATGAATTTTCAAAAATTTGAATGATCGTTACTTTGGGCTCTCTTTCGTAGACGTACTCCCCCCACGCAATTTATGGATGCCGATCTTACCTGTCGTTATCGACGACAAGCTCATGTTTCCCCTGTGCGTGAAGTGCGCGGAAGAGGATAACGGCGATTGTAACCATATACCCCACCAGCGTAAGATCAGAGGCGTATATACAAGTCCTGAGCTGGCCCTAGCCGTACGCCATGGTTATAGAATACTGAAGATACATGAGGTGTGGAGGTTTCAGAAGCTACCCAACCTTTTCACACCATATATAAACGCCTTTTTGAAGGATAAGGTTGAGGCATCAGGGTATCCGCGAGGAGTTGATACCGAAGATGAAAAGTCTGCCTATATTCAACGTTACCGCGACCGCGAAGGTATACAACTTGATCGTGTCCAAATTGTAAAGAATCCTGGCAAGCGCTTTAGTGCAAAGTTGTGTCTAAACAGTCTATGGGGAAAATTTGCGCAGAATACCGGCAAGGGAGCATTCATTTGGCACAAAGTTATAGCGATGTCTGGGATTATGCCAATGCTCCCGATAAAGAGGTCATGGAGATCGTGAATGTAGGTAATACTTACATAATAAAGTACAACAACACTGAATTTGCCACAGATACCTCAAGGGTTACAAACATACCTGTGGCCAGCTTCACAACAGCCTACGCCCGTATAAAACTTTGGGGTCTATTGCATTCTCTTGGGCGGAGAGTATTGTATGCCGATACAGATAGCGTGATATTCACAGAGAGGGAGGGTGAATACATGCCCTATTGGGGAGTTCCTCGGCGAGCTCACTGATGAGATCAAGGATGAGTATGGGGACAACGCATACGCCGACTCTTTTGTCTCAACAGGACCTAAACTTATGGGGTACGGGTCAGGGTGGGGGAGGAAATGAAATATATCGTGAAGGCAAAGGGTATTACGCTCAACCATGCGAATCGGCGGGTTGTTAACTTTGAATCGTTGAAGGATCTAGTATGTTTGGACGATGATGAGGGCGAACAACCTCCCCAACTAATTGTAGGCACCCACAATTTTCGGGCGCAGAAGCTGGGGGGCGTGAAGGAACTTAGGGGTACGAAGGTGTGCCGTAACACCTATAGGAAACGTTACCAGTTACCTGGTACCTATGATACCGTACCCTTTGGATACCATAACGTTGATGCTTCTATTGTTAACTGACACGTATTTGTCTTGTATATAATCGTATCTATTGATTTATTACACGTATTTGTAAATATATATATATACTTGAATATCTCGTTTATTAAATCGTATTTGTAAATATATATATATATATATATTATATATATATATTATATATATATATATATATATATATATATATAACTTGAATATCTCGTTTATTAAATCGTATTTGTAAATATATATAACTTGAATATCTCGTTTATTAAATAAATCATGTTTCAATTAGCGTTTCACTTTCTTTGTTGTGTGTGTGTGTGTGTGTGTGTGCACAGGTGAAAGTTCTAAGCTCCGCCCACTGTAAGACCGTGAGTCATGCTACTATCTGGGAGTCCCTGCGTGGTCAGTCGACTGCAGTAAGCCCGAGAGATCAGACGTGTATTCAGATCAGACGTGTATTCAAATGGCTACCTTTAATATTGCTTGTACAACGTTTATGAAATGGTATTCAGCAAAGTGCCAGGATGTGGTGGATACCGAAAAACTTCCTATTCCTCCCTCCTATGCCTCTTTTAAAAACACATTGGATTGTGCGAAGTTCCAAGATGTACAAATACTCTACGGATGTTCTGGTGAGACCGTTGAAGGCTTTCGTTGCACAGACGATGTGCTGAAGTATACTGCAGAGCTAAACTTTATAAAGTCTCACATACACCGTGAAGTAAAAGAAACAACGCGTGCAGAAGAGAAGCAGCAGGTATGGATAATGAGTCTTGCGGATGGGTGGTGTGACAAGCGGTATTACGTCATGCTACACCATGTCGATTACTCATACCCTACGACTGAAAATGTGAATCTCGTGATCATGGACAATCTTAAGTATTTTTATCACTATATTAACGTATATCATGATGAGGTTCGTAGTGAGGTTGTGGCTAGTGCCCTGCGTGAGTTTTTAACAGACTTTAGAGACGAGTATCGTTTGATGGGCAGAAAGGAAAAATATGAGCATATGTTCCTCTCAAATAGTGCGCCGGAGTGTGAAGATGTTTAGTAAAACATAAAATGTTCCTAGTTCTTATCCTGAGGTAAACTGTCTGGTGCGTAGGCTGGTAGTGATGAAATTAATTCTTGTACCGGAAAAACAAATATGTACAACAATTCGGTACGACTCGCGGATCATACGAACAACAACCCATTCACGTATCATCGAGTCAGCCGCCCGTCGAACCGTTCCTGCCTACCTGCGTGCCTCACACGGCTCATAGTTATCTCAGAGCTTGAACCGAGTGGACGTGCGCTCCTCGAATACGATGGAACTTCCTTTGAGCAGCATTCTCAACGCCTCGTACGATGTGTCCGTGACGAAATCGTTGCGCGTGTTCAGGCGTAATTCCGGTACCGTTAGCTATGTACTGGAAACGGAATGTAGACAAACAAACAAACGGGTTTATTTAAGTGTCGAGGAGATGAATAGAATCTTCGTGATAGTTGAGAAGTGGAGTGAAGATCGTTATAAAATACCTGCTAACGTAGGTACAAGAAGAGAGCAGATTAGTGACGCACCCTCATACGCCGTTGTATGTACGTTGTGTATAAATAACGATCGGCCGTGCATTGATATACGGCTGATGTGGAAGAATGCTTCTGATAATAACGCTCTTGTTCCTACGCGAAACCGTTTCATCCTCGACAGAATGTTTGAAATCGTCGGATTCCGCAAGCTGAAACCTATATTAGACGCGCGTGTTACGGATATGCTTTATTTTGATACAGTACTTGAATACGCATACACCGCTCTGCTCGATGGGTTTACCGAGTGTAGGGCTGGTGAGAATGGTCTAGTGCTGGACGTTTATTTAAAAAGTTTAGACTCTTTGAAATACCATGAACTTTGGTACAAAGCAATTGATCGGTACAAGGCTGAGCTCACCTACACCGTTCACCCTGAAGAACTATTTCTTTATATAACGCGCAGTTGTCGTAACGATTTAGAAGATTATTTCAATTGCCGCTATGTTGAGTGAGTTCACGATTGAAAAGCTCGAGTCGGTAGAAATAAACCCTCGATTGGAAAAGCGTGTTTATAAACTTGTGTTTAATAATGTAGCTAACGATGAACTCTTTGTGCGTGCTTTTGATTGTATTCTAGACGTATTTAAAGATGACTTACCAACCGGTTGTAAAGTGGGAACAAAAATAGTACTGAACGATATGAAAGCCCTTCATATCGAATACAGGTTTCCCTATACTTTAAGCGGTGAAATATTATTAAGCCGCATATACTGCGTAATGCAGAGCAATAATGATGTAATTGTAAACTCGATTAAGACGAGTTTAGTATTTTGAAAAAAAGTGAAATGTATTTATATATTTTGCGTGATATTTCTCCTGTACTGTTATGATTATATGCATATTTCTATTATTATTGAAATGTATATTTATTTGTATATATCTCCATCTCCATAATTGTGTGTGTGTATTATTTTTTTTGATTATATGCATATTCCTCAATTATTATTGAAATGTATATTTATTTTCTATATATTTATAATAAACAGAATGATGCAATGTTGTTTTACTTAATTCTAATTATAACATGTTACGCCTTCTAAACCTACTAGCGGAATTCTAAATGTATACAATGGTATCACTAAAAAGTGGTATCTGGCAACTGAATACATGGCACGAAATCTTTTAATTGCTTAGTGAGACAACTCACCATAATAACGCAAAAACGTGGTATCTGGCAACTCAAGCCATTTACGTCTTCTAAGCCAACTGGCTGATTAGGAGTCTATAATAATGTATACAATGGTATCTGGCAATGCTAAAAAGTGGTATCTGGCAATAATAATGCTAAAAAGTGGTATCTGGCAACTCAAGCCATTTACGTCTTCTAAGCCAACTGGCTGATTAGGAGTCTATAATAATTTATACAATGGTATCTGGCAATGCTAAAAAGTGGTATCTGGCAACTCAGTCTTCGATTAGAATTAAATATATAGCACAAACTGAATACATGGCGCTATCTGGCAACTCAAGCCATTTACGCCTTCTAAGCCAACTGGCTGGTTAGGAGCCTATAAAACAACGCCTACTCGGCTGAAGTCTTAATATGCACTTTGCTCCTGCCAGGTGAACACCTCTTCTCCTTTCTCTCCTCCTTTCTCTCCTTTCTCTTGGGGGATAACGCCGCCTCCAAGTTTTCCTTGTTGCACCTGCAGCATCCCCCCTTTGGGGTAATTTTTTTGCAACACGCCCCTTTACAACACCCCACCCCCCTTTGCAACAACCCCCATCCCCCTTTACAACAACCCGCACCCCCTTTTGAAACATTACGTAATCACTTGCAACAGCAACATTCTTGCACTCTCCCCTTTTGAGGCTATACTACTGACGTGCTACTAATTACTTCTACCGACAAACTATTCCAGCTATTTACTATTCTATGCGTTAAAAAGTTTTTGGCAACTGCTGTCTCGAACCTTCTACTTGTCAACTTACACCCGTTATTTCTAGTCCTGTTATATTGAGATATTTCGAAAAAGCTATCTCTAACTACGTTATCGAACCCATTCATACTTTTAAAAACCTGGATTAGATCACCCCTTAGCCTCCTAGTCTCGAGTGTAGTCAATTTTAACTCCTTAAGCCTATCCTCGTACGACTTCGACCTAAGCAACGGAATCATCTTAGTTGCTCGTCTTTGAACTCTTTCGATTTTGTCTATATTTTTTCGCATATGCGGATTCCAAAACTGGATCGCGTACTCCAAATGGGGTCTAACTAATGATTTATAAAGAGGAACAATAATATCACGCGATTTGTACTCAAAATTCAGTTAGAAAACCTAACACTTTGTTCGCTTTATTGACCGCTGCTGTACTTTGTTTCGCCACTTTTAAATCACCATGACTATAACTCCTAAATTATTTTCCTGGTCTATGCTTGCTAACTCCTTCCCTGGCATACTGTACGCAAAATTACCGTTACGCGAACCTATATGTAAAATTTTGCACTTATGAAAATAAAAACCCACTCTAATAGACAGTTTATTTGACACAATAGTTTCGACGCCCACTAGCATCCTCCTCGGGTGGATACAGAAACACGAATGAACCAAAACAAAAGGGAAAAACAGTCCAGGGACCGACCGTTAAGGAATTCGCACCTAGGTTAGATCCCATTCTCCCGACACCGGAGGAGCATTTTCATTAAGTACATTCGCACAAATTTAAAACTATCTTCCTGTTCTAAACATACAGATTCTATTATTTTTTTATTTTTTTACATAATTATTACATTTATTATTAAATTTATTACATTTAATATTGCATAATTATTTATTACAGAAATTATAAATTTATTATTACCTTGGTTATTACATTGTTGTTTATTATACAGAACTTATAAACCGAAAAACGAATGAAAAAGGCGATTAGGAAACAATCCAGAGACCATTGAGAAATTCGCACGTAGGTTAGATACCGTTCTCCCGACACCGGAGTGGCATTTTTTATTACAGGGTCCGCTTATAAGTACATTCCCACAAATTAAAACTATCTTCTTGTTCTATACATACAGATTCTAATATTTTGACATAATTACTGCATTTATTATTGCATTTACATTTTTTAACATTTATTATTATTACCTTTACCCTAGTTATTAAATTTATAATATTACCTTTATTATTACATCTGTTGCATTTATATTTATTTCCACATTTATTACTTCCATTATTACATTTACTAAAAGCGAGTAAGGAAACAATCCAGAGACCTTTAAGAAATTCACACTTAGGCTCGAACACGTTCCCACGACTCCGTAAGGGATTTTTTGACCAAGAATCTCATTAAAGGGTTTAACTTATAAGTACCTTCGCACAAATTAAAATTATCTACTTTTTCTATACACACAGATTTTATTATTTTTCTTTTGACATAATTATTACATTTATAAAGTACCTTACTTCATTCCCAATCTATAACATGATTATTTTGGCTGTTAAAAAATGTAAATGCAGTAATAAATGCAGTAATTATGTCAAAATATTAGAATCTGTATGTATAGAACAAGAAGATAGTTTTAATTTGTGGGAATGTACTTATAAGCGGACCCTGTAATAAAAAATGCCTTTCCGGTGTCGGGAGAACGGTATCTAACCTACGTGCGAATTTCTCAATGGTCTCTGGATTGTTTCCTAATCGCCTTTTTCATTCGTTTTTCGGTTTATAAGTTCTGTATAATAAACAACAATGTAATAACCAATGTAATAATAAATTTATAATTTCTGTAATAAATAATTATGCAATATTAAATGTAATAAATTTAATAATAAATGTAATAATTATGTAAAAAAATAAAAAAATAATAGAATCTGTACGTTTAGAACAGGAAGATAGTTTTAAATTTGTGCGAATGTACTTAATGAAAATGCCCTTCCGGTGTCGGGAGAATGGGATCTAACCTAGGTGCGAATTTCTTAACGGTCGGTCCCTAGACTGTTTTTCCCTCTTGTTTTGTTTCATTCGTGTTTCTGTATCCACCCGAGGAGGATGCCAGTGGGCGTCGAAACTGTTGTGGAAATAAACTCTGTCTATTAGAGTGGGTTTTTATTTTCATATTTTGACCTTCACGTAGAAAAAAGTGGTTTTTTGCATTTATTTTGCACTTATCGACGTTAAATCTCACTTGCCATGTGACTGACCAATCAAAGATTTTATTCAGATCTTCCTGTATTTTACCTTTATCTTCGTCATTAATCGCCTTACCACCCAACTTCGTGTCGTCCGCAAATTTGAGACTGTACTGACTAGGCCGACATCTAAATCGTTAATATATATATAAGAAAAAGCAAGGGGCCCAATACAGAACCCTGAGGAACGCCGCTCGCTACATTAGCCTAACACGACTCCGCTCCATCAACGACCACCCTCTATTTCCTACTTCGCAACCACTCTTCTATCCAATTTATTACTACACCCCTTAGTTTTTTCAATGAGTCTTTTGTGCGGTACGGTATCAAACGCTTTTTGAAAATCTAAATACACTACATCAACCGCCCAATGACTATCGTAAACTTCAGCCACGCTTTCAAAAAATTCTAAAAGGTTAGTTAAGCATGATTTGTTTCGCATAAAACCGTGCTGCGTATTTCTAACCAAGTTATGCAATTCTAAGTGTTCGACTATACGATCCCTAATTATTGATTCCAGTAGCTTACCTACAACAGACATTAAACTGATTGGCCTATAATTTCCCGCCGCAACTTTATCGCCTTTCTTAAAGATAGGTGTTACATTTGCTAATATGAAATTATCTGGTCCGCACTCCTCAGAAATAGGCGCATTAAAAATCTTTGTTAGCGGCAAAACAATGCTTTCTTTTAATTCTTTTAGTTGTATTGGATATATGGAATCCGGCCCCGGTGATTTACACATTTTCATTTTATGAATATAGCGCATTACCTCCCTTTCACTAACCACGATATTATCCAAAGTATAACCATTATCAAAAGGTATTATGTATATGACCGTAGGAATATTCGTTACGTCTTCTATATTAAAAACTGACGTAAAAAATTCGTTTAGCAAGGTAGCCATTTCCATGTTTTCAGAAACTAGCTCTCCGTTAAAATTTTTCAACGGCCCCAAGACACTTTTTACTAGATTTCTGTTGTTGACGTATTGAAAGAATCGCTTGGGGTTTTCTTTGCCGTCACGAGCTATGGGGATTTCAAATTCGGCCTTAGACTTTTTTATTACACTTTTCACTTCACGCCTTAGAGATATGTAGTTGTTTCTTAACTACAAATTATCTTTATCGCACTTATGTAGCCTATAAGCCCTATCTCTACTCTTTATGATATCTCCTACTCTAGAAGTAAGAAAAAAGGGTTTGTTGTTTACTTAATCTTGTACGCTTAATCTTGTACGGTACACATTCTTCATTTATAATCCTAAATACTGTTTCAAACGATTCTCACATTACTTTTGCGTTGGAGATCCCCATTACGTTTTCCCAATTGACGTGTGACAATTTATTTCAAAATTTACAAAAGTCTGGGTGCTGGAAGTTAGGAATTTTAGTCGAGTTATTGCTTAACGGTTTTATTACTTGAAGATCCGTGATTAGCCTATCATCTGCAGTTATTACTAAATCTAAAATACTGTCCAACCTCGTAGGTTCCCCAATCTTTTGAATATGGAAGCTATCCTCGAAAAAATTAACTAAACGATTGCCTTCCGCGTCACCCAGCATTGTATCGTAATTCACGTTGGCGTAATTAAAGTCACCCATAACTAAGGCCTGCTCACTACCTATTATTCTCTTTAGTTCACGATATAACGCTTCGTCCGTACCAGCTGTTTGATTAGGGGGCTTATATATAACTGCAGCAACAAGTTTGAAATCGTTCAATTTGAGTTCTGCTGTACTGTAGTCGAATCTACCTAACTGCTGTCTCGAACCTTCTACTTGTCAATATATATACACACATTATGTATATTATATATATATATATATATATATGTGTATGTATGTATGTTATATATATATATAATATATATATATATATATATATATATGTGTGTGTGTGTATATATATGTAAAAATGAACAATGAATAATCGCTTCATTCATATATTTCTGATGATACTTCGTAATATTTATACAAGCCTTATATTCTTATTCATATATTCACTTTTACATATCAGGCCCAAAATCGTATCACGCTGACACGAGTTTGGATAAAACTTTGATTTGCTTTCTATTTTATAATTGGTGAATTATTTCTTTGTAAACTACGTAATCAGTTTGTATAAGACCCAAAATCGTATAACGCTGACATAAGCTTGGATACATTTTTTATTTGCTTTCTATTTTATAATTGGTTAACTATTTCTTTTTAAACAATTTAATCATTTTCGTTGACTTAGCTTAATAATGTAATCTTGTTTTGTAAACATTTTCTCTTCGCTGTAAAAGTCATGTCCTGCTTAACGTTTAAATTTTAATCTTAAGCCTTTCATTTTGGCCCATGTGCATTCATATATTCATATATTCACTTTTACATATCAGGCCCAAAATCGTATCACGCTGACACGAGTTTGGATAAAACTTTGATTTGCTTTCTATTTATAATTTTGTGTGAATTATTTCTTTGTAAACTACGTAATCAGTTTGTATAAGACCCAAAATCGTATAACGCTGACATAAGCTTGGATACATTTTTTATTTGCTTTCTATTTTATAATTGGTTAACTATTTCTTTTTAAACAATTTAATCATTTTCGTTGACTTAGCTTAATAATGTAATCTTGTTTTGTAAACATTTTCTCTTCGCTGTAAAAGTCATGTCCTGCTTAACGTTTAAATTTTAATCTTAAGCCTTTCATTTTGGCCCATGTGCATGTTTGTTTTTAATTCGTGATGGGAAGGCATATTTCAATTTCCATTTTTATCATAGTTAACTCGGCAGGGTCATGATAACATCAGATTTGTCAATATGCGGTTTAAAAATGAAAAAAATATGGCTTCCTCTTGCTTAGCAATCTAGGTATTGATACAACAAAAATATTTGTTTTGTCTTTAAATGTTTTGCAAAGTAAATCAGCCTCTTCAGAATAAAACAGATCAACATTAAATAATAATGAGGTAAGGAAAAAATTGGATATAAAAACCATAAAATTTCTCCAATGTTCATTCTGACCAGACTGACCTAACTTAGAGGCTGTAACATTTTAGCAGTAAAATATAGTAAGAAATATCTTTGTCTTCTCCTTCGAGACTTGCTCTCGTCAGAGAAATTAGTTTTAAATAGAGAGAAATAATTTTTCGATACGTTATAAGAAGAATCGAGGAACTTAGAGAGAATTTAGTCTTAAATAAAGAGAAATAATTTCCCGATACATTATAAGAAGAAATCGTATTGTATATAGAAGAAAACTACTGCGATTCCCTATAAGGTATCATCTACTACAGAGTAACAAATCCGTTGCTGCCAACTAACCAGAACCCGCGTCAACTTCGAGCCGACCAAGGCCATAGAAGGAAAGGTTAACATACACACACACAAACACATATATGCACACACACACACACACACATATATATATATATATATATATATTAGTATACAGTATATATATATATATATATACATATATATATACACAAATATATATATATATACACATATATTTATATGTATATATATACATACATACATACATACATATATATATATAATATACATATATACACCATACATATATATAATATATATATATATATATATATATATATATATATATACACATATGTGTGTATATATATAACTGCAAAAATTAACAATGAATAATCCATATTCATTTTTACATGAGGAGCCAAAGTCGCTTGATGTGATTATGGATAAAAATTTTATTTGTTGCTTTCTATTTTTGTTTGTGTCACAACCCTACAATCTACCATTTCTATGGTTTAGTTGTATCCATTTTCCATTTTTCATTTGTTATAGAATTTATTGTAATTAATTATGGTTGTCTTGCATCTCACCCTCGTCCTAGATTACATACACATTGCATATAACAGGATTGGAACCAGTAGATGTATTTCTTAGTCGTTAATACCCACTCTTTGTCTTTAATTCGTTTCTTTTAAATCCTCCCAATAATAACTTATACACTATGATGTGATAAGATAACTCAAATTTCCTTCACGGTTTCCATACCTTTAACACTGAATCACGTGTTTAGTATTTGAACATCTTCCGTATTCAATGTATGACCCTTAGCAATCCATCTTCTTGACCAACCATCAGATCCCTCAAGGATTGCTTTTCATTCATCGGTAAACAATACACTATTAAAATCTGTTTTCATGTACTGACGCGCCCATTCAACACGCTGCTTCTTGTACCTGGGTGTTAATGGTGACTGAATCGTAGGTTTACACGTCTTGCCAAGTTGCCAATTGTTTGGAGGATTCCACATCGAGATGTTCTTGGTACATTATGTATGCCAGCCTGCTCAAAAACCTCTTTACTTGAGGACAATGGATGCTTTGCAATTTGCGCTTGATTACAGATATCTGCCGCCTTGTCATTTTTCTTACAGCTCCTTTATCACTTCGCTGTCTCAGTTTGGTACCCTCCGCTACAAACTTGTTTACAGTTCGATAAGCTCTGCCAAACTGCTTCGCAATTTCGATAGATTTTATATTTTCAGCGAGTAACTTGATTATTTTTCTTTTCTCAGTTAATGTTAAATCCTTCTTTTTACCCATTTTCACCATTTAGATCCGTAAATAGAATACTTGCTTAATAATTCAGAATACAATATTTTACATATTTTTCTATAAAATGAGATAATTATTTTAATTATCAAAATATTTTATCGAAATGAATACCACCAATGCTGCTATTTATAGTGATTATTTGCTACAAATTTCATTGAAATCGGAGAAACACTTGAAAATATTGGAGAAAATGTAATCTGCTTAATAAGTGCGAACGCAGTGTATAAATATATATGTAAAATGGCATATTTTATTGTTTGCAACCAAAACCGTTTTTACAAATGTTTGTAACGAGTTTTATAATTATTGTGATTATATGATGACAGTAATAGTGTAATAATTAATCGATCATGTACCTAATTTATCCTGCTTTGTACGGTCGGGAAATTTACTCGTATGACCACACATACCCTAAATTTCAGTTGTTTTTTATTTTTTTTGTAATATACTTTTAATTAAACTTCTACACAATAAAACATATGTATTTATCTATATGCAAACAAGTTTTCAGACTAAAATATCAAATAATTCAAATTCTATCAACATTTAACGAAAGAGTATGATTTTTCTACTTAACATGCAAAAATTATTAAACCTTTTTAATATTCTTTTTTCATATAAAAATAATTTTTAATGTAAAATTTACCTAAAATTATTAAAAAAAAATTGTTCGAAATGCTTTCCTTCCATTTCAATAACTTTTTTTATTCTTGGCCGAAATTCATCTATAGCTCGATTTACTTTTATTTTTAAGAATATTATATGTTAGCTCATTAAAATGCATAATTGATTTCTATTTTTAATTTGTATTTTTCATTTTCTTTGTTCAATTAATCGTGAGTAATTGTCCTTAAATTTAGAATTTAATAATGATCGACCTTGAACTTAAAGGATTTTATAATAATAATAATAATAATAATAATAATAATAATTGACTTAAACTTAAAAGATTCTATAACTCTACTCTCAATTTAAATTATTATGTAACTTTGTTAATTCGAAAACCTCCCGAATCCTTACACACACACACACACACACACATATATATGCACACTATATATACACTATATATACACAAACCGTTATTCTAAAATCATTGGATATCACAATAAACTATTTCATTGCGTGTAAGTGATAACTATGTAATTTAATCTTAATCATTTTTGCTTTCTATATATATCTTGCTCATGCATTTATTCAGTTAATTTAACAATCCTCTCAGCAAATCTGTCCCCCAACTTATAAGATACACACTTTGTACCTAGTACACACCAATACACACTAAACTATAGGTCTATACATCATCCATTACGTAATTCGATTTTTATCGACAATAGTCAATAAAATTAGTTATAGACTGTACGATCTGGGTAACTTTGAAAAATAATTTATATATTTCCCTTTTACCTACTATTCATTATGTATGTAATTTTCTCCACAGAAAAATAAAATTTTGTTAAAAATTTAATAATATTGTTTGTCTAAATTAACGTATTAATCATTTTATTCTGTTTGTATAAAATTAAAGTATTAATCTTTGAAGTTTTTTTATATTTTATAATAACTCTCTTAGCAAGTGTCGTTAAAAATTACTCTGCATTGTACCCAACCACCCGAACTCACTTGTTCTGTATAAAATTTGTAATGTAAAAGAAAGATTCGTTATCATCTAACTTGAATTAGTTAGGGTGTTATTTTCTCAATTTTATTGTATTAATTGTATTATATTATTGTATTAATTAATACCATTTTAGAGGGGGAAAAACTAAAAATGAACAATGAATAATCCATATTCATTTTTAAATGAGGAGCCAAAGTCGCCTGATGTGATTATGGATAAAAATTTTATTTGTTGTTTCTATGTTTGTTTGTCACAACCCTACGATCTACCATTTCTATGGTTTAGTCGTATCCATTTTCCACTTGCTATAGAATTTATTGTAATTAATTATGGTTGTCTTGCATCTCACCCTCGTCCTAGATTATGCATACACATTGCACATAACAGGATTGGAACCAGTAGTTGTACTTCTTAGTCCTTAATACCCACTCTTTGTCTCTAGTTCGTTTCTTTTAAATCCTCCCAATACTGACTTACTACACAATGACGTCATAAAATAACTTAAATTTCCTTCACGTTTCCATACCTTTAACACTGAATCACATGTTTAGAATTTGGACATCTTCCGTATTCAATGTATGGTAAATTCTTTAATAATAATAATAAAAAACTTAATTCTCTATAGGTCATTATTTATATGTTGTGTCCTACCTATTGTCTACTGATGCCTATCAGCCTATCAGTCCATGTTTACGCATGTCTATATTGCGCACACAGCCTATTGTGTTACGTACCAATATGAGTACAAAACTTGTGCATTCCTACATGTCCTCTGATTATTACGTACATCGTTACGTACATGTACAATTGTACATCCGTTCACATGTATTCTTTTTATTTCTTTTCTTTAAATTAATTAATTTCTCGCAAGATATTCATAAATGCTTAGGCGAGTGGTCGAATTCCGCTAATCAGCATAAATCGAACATCTGAAAAACGAAAGATCTCCTGTCCCTCTGATTTCAGATTTATAACTTATAATCATTTGTCATGTTGTGTATAAATTATCTCGTATTTGCCCATGTACTTTGTGTTGTACTAATAACCATATATAATAACCATATATAAATATAAAAACACTGTACGAATTGCAAACGACGTAATGTACTTTAATAAAATTGTAATTAAATGTAATAATTTAACGTAATGTAATGTACTTTAAATGGAAGTGTAATTAAACGATACTAAGTGAATATGAATTAATTGGTAATTGTAATCGTAATTGTAATGAACCAAAATTACAACGTACTCAATGATGTACTTAGATTGTACTGATGTACTACTACGAAATTATATCGCCTTCAGAAATGTATACTCGGCGAAAATACGATTAGTTTTTATTTTGTTTTTTTAATTTTTATTAGGAATCTTTCATCTGATCATGTGTTTAAAAGGGGGGAAACTTAACCTTCAAATTGCATTCCCCCAAAATTTAGATTATATGTATAAAGCATGTAGTTGTAAAAGTCACTTCTTCTTCTTCTGCTTCTTAGACGACACTCCCTTGTTATCAGCCTCGCTGCGAGGAGGGGCAGAGGCCCCTTGCCTCCTTAATTTTTAGATTCCGGCCTGAGCCATGGTCGAAAGAGGTCGAACCTCTACCCCTGTAAATTCAGAGCACTACCTGTACATTTTAGAAGTAAACTACAGTCAAAGAAAGTTTTTTTATCTTTTCCTTCAAGCCTTGTTCTCTTCAGGAATTTAGTCAGTAAAGTCGATACGTTTAGTACCAAGAGAAAGTATCAGAGTATTATAGAAAGAGAAGAATTAACAACTGTCGACCCTATAGCGAGAGAAAGAAATTAGAATATTATAGAAGAAAAGTATCGCGAGAAAATATCCGTTGCTGCCTCCCAACCAGAAACCCGTCGATTCGAACCGACCCAGGGCTATAGACGGAGGGGTTATAACATATATATATATATATATATATATATGTGTGTGTGTGTGTACACACACACCCACACATATATGTATCATATATACATACACGCACACGCATATATATATATATATATATATATAAATATATATAAATATACATATACACACATATATACACACACACACACACATATATATATATATATATATACACACACACACACATATATATATATATATATATATATAATATACATATATATATGAATAGAGAACGGGATCTAACCTTGGTGCGAATTTCTTAGTGGTCTCTAGATTGTTTCCTTCTCGCCTTTTTCATTCGTTTTTCGGTTTATAATTTCTGCAATAATAAACAACAATGTAATAATCAGTGTAATAATAAATTTATAATTTCTGTAATAAATGATAATGCAATAATAAATGTAATAAATGTAATAATAAATGTAATAATTATGTAAAAAATAATAGAATCTGTATGTACAGAACAAGGAGATAGTTTTAAATTTGTGCGAATGTACTTATAAGCAGGACCCTTTAATAAAATGCCCTTCCGGTGTCGGGAGAACGGGATCTAACCTAGTTGCGAATTTTTTAATGGTCCCTGGACTTACGCTATATTCAATAACATTGTTCAGGTTGCGGACAAAACAACTCTTGATTACAGAATATTCTCAGAGGTTAACAAAAGAAAATTTATTGGGGCTGTAGAAAATATCGACTTGACTGTGACGAACCTTTAAATGACCCAGATAATATGTTTCAGTTCTTCTGTGACACCTTATTCCATATTTTTAATATTTGCTTTCCTTGAGGTAGAAAAACAGTTTCGCCCAAAAGTGTCGCAAATCCATGGATCACTCCAGGAATTATCACTTCAATAAAGAACAGAGGTAAATTATTCAAATTGCAATTGCAGAGCAAAATTCCTAAAATACAATATACTCAATACAGAAATAAATTAACTAAAATAATCGAAATTGCAAAATATAACTATTATAACAATAAATTTTCCAAACATAAAGGAGACATGAAAAACACTTGGACAACCATAAACAATCTTCTCGGAAAACAAATTAAGAAAAATTTAATAGAGAAATTAAAAGTTGATAATAAAGAAATTACTGATGATACTGCTATTGCAGACTCTTTAAATGCACATTTTACTTCAGTAGCGGATAAGCTTCGCTTACAGTTAATAAATAATGATCACTCACCTCTAGAATATATGCCACCCACCACACTAAATTCATTTTCTTTTGTTCCTGCTACCTCTACTGAGGTCCAGAATATTATTGGTAAATTAAAAAATACAAAAAATAACATTCATAACATTCCTGTACCTATATTGAAACTTGTTAAAGATAAGATATCTGTAACTTTCGCTAAAATTATCAATCAAAGTATTTCCAAATGAATATTCCCATCAATGCTAAATAGTGGTTGTATAACACCCCTTTTTAGAGGGGGTGATCCTACACTAGCAACAAATTACAGGCCGGTGTGTTCATTATCTGTGTTCGGCAAAGTTTTTGAAAAAATTGCAAAAAGTAGAATGCAGCGATATTTAGAATCCTGCAATTTATTATCTCCAAATCAATATGGCTTCCGTAATAATAAAACAACGGAAATGGCTATTTTAAATCTTATGGAAAATGCAAATACAGTTAAGGAGAACAAAGAAATAATGATACCAATATTTATGGATTTGAGTAAGGCGTTTGATGTAATAGACCATAATATTCTACTTATAAATTATATTGTTACGGCTTTAGAGGAGCAATCAGTGATTGGTTAAAAAGTTATTTGTACAATAGATATAATTTTGTATCAGTAAATAAGGTTTGCTCAACTAAAGCGCTTGTCAAACACGGTGTGCCACAGAGCTCAGTTCTGGGTCCACTGTTATTTTTATTATATATAAATGACCTTCTACGTTCATCTGATATACTGAATTTCATAATGTTTGCAGATGATACAACTGTCTCTTTTTCTTGCAAAGATGTTAATACAGCTAAGAATATATTTCATTCAGAATTCATCAGTGTAATGAAATGGTTGACCACCAATAAACTCTTCCTTAATACCAGTAAAACAAATTTCATGATTTTTACTAATAAAAGAAATGTATATCTTGAAGAACTTAATGGTAATGAAATCGCCATAAAGGAGTGTACTGTAACAAAATTTCTTGGTGTAATGCTAGATAAGAATTTGCAATGGAGTGATCATGTAAATTATATCGCTAAAACGATTACAAAGAGCGTTGCTATAATGTTTAAACTTATAAATGTAGTCCCGAAACAAGTTTTATTGATTCTTTATCATACTCTTGTTCTTCCTTATATAACATACTGCACCCTTGTTTGGGGAAACTCCGCTAACAACGCATCAAAATGGTATCTTTGTCATCCAAAAACGAGCAATAAGGTTATTATCTGATGCTGATTTCCTTGATCACTCTAGTGAATTATTTAAAGAGCTGAGTCTAATAAAGCTCAACGATATAACCATATTGGCACATTTTATTTTTATTTACAAGTGTAAATAGATTGAAACTATGGAATGACTTGCATGCCGATATAAAAAATATTGTGAATGTAAATTTCTTTAAAACCAAGTTGAAATCCCGATTAATAATCGATGGCATACTAACAAAAATCTAGGATTAATGACCACTAATATTGTTTAATATTGTCCATTAATATTGTTTAATATTGTAATACATGTTTTAACTATTAATAATACTTATTTACTTATTTATTTATTTATTATTATTAATTTATAACAACTACCTGCTTATTTTTAATAAGAGCCCAGTAAAGCCTAAAGCTTAAGGGCCAAATTAAATAAAATAAATGGTCGAGCTTCACAATTATTCATGTCATTGTAAAATGAAAAAGAAATTATTTATTTTATTATTATTAATAAAGGTTATTCTATCTATCTATCTATCTATTTATCTATCTATCTATCTATCTATCTATCTATCTGTTTTCACTCTTGTTTTTGGTTCATTCGTTTTTCTGTATTCACCCGAAGAGGATGCCAGTGGGCATCGAAACTGTTGTGGAAATAAACTCTTTCTACTAGAGTGGGTTTTTATTATCATAATTTGACATTCACGTAGAAAAGTGGTATTTTGCATTTATTACGCCAGGAAGCTCGGCGCGCTGTCTTTGTCGCACGGCGAGCAGCGGCTCTGGCCCGCTGCATCTCCATGCGATGGGCAGGGGTTCGCGTACGATAAAATCGTTGGGCAGCCCTCGTCTTGGCTCGAGTAGCCTCCGCGCACTCTGAGTTCCACCAGGGTACACGTCGGGCTCGGGGGTAGGCAGAAGATCGTGGAATGCTGGTGCTTGCTGCCGCGACAACTGTCAAAGTACGCAATGCATTCATCGGAGGATGGAAAGTGGGCCGTCGTACAACGTGTGGAAGTGTTGTTCCGGAAAAGTGGCCAATTAGCTCTGGCCGTTATCCACTTCTCCGGTACCCGAACGGTTTGGTCGTGCCGATTTAGTTTGAGGCAAACAGGGAAGTGGTCACTGCCGTGGTCATCCCGAAGCACCTGCCAGGTGAAGTCCAGGAGGCCGTCCGTCGAGATGAATGATAGATCTATACAGGACGGGGGTGCATCTGGTGGCGTGGTAGTGTGTGGGAGAGCCGTCGTTGAGGCACTCGAAGGAGAGTTCTGCCATCAGGGTAATCAGGGTCGGAGCCACAAAAGTGGAGGTCGTATCACCCCACAAGCGGTGGCGACTATTGAAATCGCCCAAGAGTAGGAAGGACCTGGGGAGTTGTTGAACAACCTCAACGAGGTCATCGCGGGAAACTTGGGAATGAGGTGAGAGGTAGATCAAGCAGACTATGTATTGCTTGTCCAGGAAAATCCTGGTAGCAATCACCTGTAACGCGGATCTAATAAGGAGGTTGTGAAAGGGGACCGTCCGGTGGACGAGGAAGGCAGCAGCCCTTCGTGTGCAGGTAGGAGACGGAGATGCAATGCTAAAATATCCAGTATGGCAGGGTAGCCCTGTTCAAAAATCAACTTTTTCTTATTTTCATAGGTTTCTGTACTTTTTCCCATGCTTTTTGACCTGAAAAGGCCGAAAATCACAACCATTTTGACCTAGGTTGTTGGGAAGCATTGCCGCATGGAGCTTTAATTTTTCTGCCTTGAAATCGGCCAAAAGCACCAGTTCCGGGGTCCCTTGAATCATGTTTTGCACTATAACTTTTTATCTAAACAAGATAGAGCAACAAAATAGGCACCAAATTAAAGTGTTTTTAATCCTCTTTCTAACTTATACAATTATGATAGTCTTTGAACAAGAAATGGCACATTGGTACATACAAAGATTTCAGAAATATCACAAAATTCGTTTTCTCACACTCAAGGCAGACAAGGCGCCTTATTCATGACACAAATTTGAGATTAACATTTCGTCACAAGTCTAATCGATCAAGAAGTGAAAGCATTACATGATGATTAATTTCATAATGACATTTACACAGTCAGTTGTTGAGAGTTTGTTTCTTGAAGCTGTCAAAGCGGCGTCTGTTGAACTCCACACCTTGAAGGAGATAGTCCCTTTGCTTGGCATCTGTTGTTATGACATTTGCAAAGTCGCTCATCATCTTGACACCACGTTCAGCAATGTCATTCACCGCTTTCAGATTCTTAACATAGTCCAACGCTTTTCTGTAGTCCTAATTCTGTGGCCAAGACGTGACAGGTTCCAGAAGCCACTCGGATCCAATGTTCAGTGTGTCCAGCAGGAAATGTGATTCTGGGCCAATGAGATCAACCAGGGTGGTCTTAGCTGTGACTCTCTGGAATAGAGGCTTTCCTGTTCTGAAGCTGTCTGGCTTCTCAGTGGCATGTAACTGGGCAGCAATGTCGTGCTTCAATGTGTCACTCAATCTACTGCTGAACAGGGCAAATGGCACGACTTCCTGCGTCAGGTACCATTTGTGGTTTTCCATCTTATTAAGTACTGCATCAGCAAGCTCTGGGTCAGTTTTCTTGTACTTCAACATGTCTTGGATTAGACTTAGATCATTCACGGGAGCATCTGCAGCAGACATTGACATCATCCATACAGGAGTGTAGAACAGCGCAAGGAAGGTGTTGAGTCTTTCCAGCTTTGATACAGTGTCTTCGTCGTACTCAAGTTGATCTGCAAACATCAGCATTTTCATGGAGTACAGGTTTCTGGCCATCTATCTGGCCTGATGAATGGCGCCTGGTCGACTCCAGTGAATACCTCGAGGAGGCGTTCCTCAAAGAACAATGACTGTCAGTTCAGCCATTTCCCTGTAGTCGGCTCTTGGAAGCCTTTCTGCTGTTAGAATGTCTTGGAGTATTTCTTCACTGTTCTTCTTTTCCTTCAGCCATTTGCTGTTGATAGCCAGCATCTTTGGGTTTTCCTTGGACAAGTCCGTCCAAACATCCTTCAGATGCTCAAACCAGGGATTATCTGGCCCCTTCACCTTCCCAAACAAACAGCTTCTCCCAAACTGCTCCTACTAGGATTTCCAAGATGTGATGTCGACAGGCCAGATAAAACACCTTTTTGTTCAGCATTTTCTCTAGCAGTTTGGCAGCTCCTCTGTGAACTCCACTGTTACTGGATGTAGTGTCAAAAACAAGGGCAGTAACATTATCCGTAAGTTCCCATGTCTCCAGTAAATCCATTGAAGCCTCAGCCTGAGCTGTGCCAGAAGAATTGTCGATGACAGGTACTCCCAATAACTTTCCTTCAGTGTATGAAGGTGGACCAGACACTAGCACAGCTAAAGTCTCTGAGGTACTTCCAGGTTCACTGCCCAAGACATCTTTGAGCAACTTTCCATCCCAGTGTAAGGCAGCGTACTGTTGGGGGTTTTCACAAAACTTGGACATGTGACTCTGGCTGATATTATACCTGGACAGCATTCTGTTGCGACGTGTTGTTGAGGTTGAGATGACGAAGTTATCCAGATCAGCCCCTCCAGCTTTCAAGGTGGCAGAAACCATGGCAGTAACTTGATTGTCTGATAAACCAAGACGATCAGCTGTATTGCAGATGACATCACATTCCATGACCTTCCTTGGAAACGTCAAAGTCACACTAGTCACAGTGTCTTGATGGTGAGAACATCCAGGACGAGGCTGATGGTAATCCATGTCCTCTGTGTTAGCGTCGTTGTCAGTTGAGTCACCCCAGGTAATGTCATCCACATGAACAACTGCCTCTTGTTCTGCTGCAGCTGTAAAATAGTACAACATGTTAAGACAGTAATTGTTAAGTACATGCTAAATATCGCAATGGAGTAAAACTTAAAACTTTTTGTAACGTTCAAAGTAATTAGTTTTACCTTGTTCTTGTCTATGCTGCAGTCTTTCATTCCTCGCTGCTTGCTGCAGGGATCTTGTCTCAAAAATCTTGTCATGACCAGACATATGACCTTTCCTCTCAGTCTTTTGGTCTTCGTAGAACCTGATATCCTCATCTTTCTTCTCTCTGGATAACAGTCTGTTGTTCTGTATTTTCTGGATTGCATCTGGAGCTCCTATATCGAACAGGCTGTCTAATTCCAGCACAAATGCTCCTCTTTTTCCTCCAGGGTTACTTGCTCTTCCTTTGCTTTTCACCAGAGCACGATGTTTCTCATGTAGTTTCATGAAGAGCTTCATTGCGTTGTACTTGTTCATTGTCTTGATCCTAGCCATCTGCCAGAATGGGATGATAGATTCAACTGTTTCATATGCAAGGTCTTGAACCATGGGCCTCCCTGCATTTTCCGGTAAATTCTGAAGATTAAGGAAATACTGGAACGCCTGTCTGTTGGTGGGAAGCTGGGAACCACTGATAAAAGCTGAAGGGTATCCAACCATGAAAGTTTCAGTGAGAGATCTGGTAGATGGCCCAGTTGACACCTGCCTGTGGACAGTACGTGGAGGTTCTGAGATATCAACTGTGCGCCCACGGAGCTCCCTCAGCTCCTTGCTTAATGTCATTGTGAAGTTGTAACTTGTAGATGGTTTTCTAGATTCTGATTGAGTTTCTGTTGTTTCCTGAAAAATGATAGATAATTATTATTATTATTATTATTATTATTAATTATTATTTATTTATTATTATTATTATTATTATTAATTATTATTTATTTATTATTATTATTATTATTATTATTATTATTATTATTATTTACTAATTTTATGCTCTTTCATTTGATACCTAATTTGTTGCTCTATCTTGTTTAGATCAAAAGTTAAAGTGCAAAACATAATTCAAGGGACCCCGGAATTGGCGCTTTGGCCGATTTCAAGGCAGAAAATTTAAAGCTCCATGCGGCAATGCTTCCCAACATCCTAGGTCAAAATAGTTGTGATTTTCAGCTTTTTCAGGTCAAAAAGCATGGGAAAATGTACAGAAACCTATGAAAATAAGAAAAAGTTGATTTTTGAACAGGCCTAAATTGGCAGGGCATCGGTTTGGTCCCCAGGATTAGCTCCTGGAGACAGACACATACCGGACGAGCAAAGGCAATCAGGGAATTTAGGCCTTCGTCATTGTAGGATCGTAGGATCGTCGCTTTCGGAGGGTTCATTGTTGGACGAGGGAGAAGTGGAGAGGGTGAAGGTGCTTGGGAGTTAGACTGTGAATGGAGAGCTAGGTCCATGATGACGGGGGCTAAGTCGTGGGCCTGTCGGGTCACCTGCCGTTCGCCAAGGAGGGAATCGGCTGACCCGCCAAACCCTTCGGGGACTGTGCGGCCGAGTCGACCGAACGGGACCGGAGACGTGGATCGCGGCAGCCCGGGGACCGACGCGGGCCCAGAGGGTGCGGAGTCTCTAGGCAGGGCTCAGTGGTCGTGCAACGGGGAGGGTTGTTCCGTTGTCCAAATTGGCACCTCCCTGTTTGTCTGTGGTTTCTCGGAACACCCGGGGTGACAACAGGGGATACCAGTAAAACCGGGCGGGTAGGGGAGAGGACAAAGTCTGGATGGCCGATGAGGGAAGAGCCGGAGGTATGAGAGAGGCCGGGTCGGTGGGGGTACAAGGGGATGAGCCAGGGTGCTCCCGTGGTGGGGTGGAGAAGATGGCATCAGGGGGTAAGGGCAGATCAATGAGGCTCAAGGGTGCGGCCGAGGGTATTCTGGTTACACTATGTAGGCGTGCCAGTGCCGCATCCACTGGATCCTCAGGTGTGGGGTGATCCGCCCCGTGTCTCGCCCTAGGTGGTGGCTCGTGCACGTCAGCAACGACTGTCAGCTTCTGCAGGGGCGAGTGCGAGGGTGAGAGTGCTAAGGGTGTTAAGGGTGTAGGTGCTCGAGTTCTTTTAGATTTAGGAGAAGAGAGGGAGGCTTGTTGGATGGTCGGTGGGTCTGGGGACTCACTCCGGCGTCTCTGCCTCGTTGATTTACCCCAGGTGCTAGGTTTGAGAGTGTTCTCGGAGTGCGGTGAACGCGGGGTCCCTGGGAGACGGGAGCCGAGAGTCTCGATTCCAGAGGTCTGAGAAGTGTGTAGCTTGGAGCTTCACTGTGGGTAGACGTGGTAGGTGGACAGGCGGCTGCCGGGCCCGGCGTGGGGCCCGATCGGGAGGGGAGATGAGTAGTCGATGGGGGGTTTGAGTGGCGGATCCGGACGGCGAGTTGAGGGAACTGAGCCGAGGGCTGCATCATAAGAGACCCCCGGCCTCACCTCCCGACTCCGCACTCTGTCTCGCGCCTCTCGGAGGCTAAGGAATCCGCTACCTGCAGGCCCCGAACCTCCTTCTCGAACCTGAAGAACAGACGTTCGCGGGATGAAGAGACGTGTGCGCCGTGACAATTGGAGCATTTGGGTGTGTTGGGGCACTTGTCTGGGTGAGCGATTTGTCCGCAACGGACACACAGTTGGTGCGGCTGCCGACAATCTGAGCTAACGTGTCCAAACTTGTTGCATTTAAAGCAACGGGTAGGGTCTGGGATGTGTGGGCGGACAGAAATCTCGCAAGACGTGCGGTCTCCCACATCCCATACAATATGGTCAGGAGGGATTAAGGTATTGAAGGTAAGAAGTAGACGCGGGGTGGAGAAGGGGGTTCCTCCCTGTCGGGATGTGAAGCGATGGATCTTATTGACACCCTGTAGGTGCGAGGTCCTCCAGGAGCTCGTTCACTGTGATCGACAATAGGCGGATGGCGTAAATAGTGCCCTGACTCTGGTTCAGGCGAGTGTGTTGGGAAACGGACACCAAGCACCCAAGGACCTCGGTCAGGGAGAGTAGGGCTTTCGTCTCTGCGGCTGAGCTTGATTTTATGAGGAGGGAGCCATCCCTCTGTGTTTTCGTACATCATAGCGGCTGGAGTTGCTGTGGGCTCGGATCGCCTGGAACGTCCGCTCAGAGTAGGACGGGAGGGATCCAGAGGTAGGCCGGATCACTAGGAATTTGTGGATACTTGGAAGGGATAGGGAGGCTGTAGAATCGAAGTAGACTGGGATATCCAACGGTCGATAGGAAGGTCGTCAATGCCGACTTCCCCGTCCGCCGCGGGGCTCTCTCCGTGGGGAGGTAGGCCGACGACGGGTGAGAGGGGCATACGGGGAAAGCAAGAAGCCGGATTTTGGGGGCAAGTCTTGGGTAGAACCTGACTTGTCCGAAGGCGGCTGAGGTAGGGTGGGGCAAGACCCCTACTCCAGAGGGTGTATGTCCAAGGACATATTCCAGGTACAGGCTGTGGTCAGCAACGGAAAAGGAGAGTGCAAGTGTTCCGTTTCCAGAGGGGGGTCAACCCCATCAGGATGCGGTCTTCCAGTGATAGAGGACTCGAGGGCCTGGTTGCCCACAACCCGAGTGTCGAGAGAAGGAGTAGTCCGAGAAGTAGAAGCAGAAGTCGCAAGCCGAGGAGGAGAAGAAGCCACAGCAAACAAAAAGAAGCTTCATCTCCCGCGCGCATCAGCCACCACCGACTCCAACAAGGGAAAGGCGAATTGTGGGCACACTCAGTCCCACCGCCAATAGATGTCACGCATGGGAGATATACCCGTACCCAGTCCCCTGCCGAAAAGGCGGCCACCCTCATCCAACGCGCTGTGAAAGATGGCAGGGACAGGGCTTGGGTTTTGTTTAAGAGCGACAAAAGTGAAGGACAACCACCTCCCTCACCCAAGGTCCAAGGAAAGAGTCAAGTCAAGGTCCAAAACAAAGCCAAATGAAAAAAGCCAGAAGAGTGGGGGAAAGGAGGAGAAAGAGGAGGAAAAAATATATATAGGGTGTCCATAAATGATTACCCTGATTAAAGCATGCTATAACTTTTAAATAAACACTTGTATTCAAACACAGTTTTAATCATAAGTAGATAAACATACAAAGTTTTGATACCTAGTTAATGAACTTAATAAGCTTCTACATGTGCACCCCTAGTGGCACGTAAAATGTCTAAACGGTATTCATACTCACGCCACACATTTTCCAACATTTGTGGGTTAACTGTTGCAATTGCATCCGTAATGCGTTCTCGCAATGTCCTGATATCTGGAACAACTGTTGCATAAACCAAATCTTTAACAT
>JAJOZX010000559.1:810000-910000 GCA_023014485.1 Bathynomus jamesi
GAGTTTATTTTCACAACAGTTTCGATGCCCACTGGCATCCTCTTCGGGTGGATAGAGAAAAACGAATTGACCAAAAACAAGAAGGAAAACCGTCCAGGGACCATTAAGAAATTCGCACCTAGGTTAGATCCTTTTCTCCCGACACCAGAAGGACATTTTATTGAAGGGTCCCCCTTATAAGTACATTCGCACAAATTTAAAACTATCTTCTTCTTTACATACAGATTCTATTATTTTTTACATAATTATTACATTTATCACATTTATTATTGCATTATTATTTATTACAGAAATTGTAAATTTATTATTACATTGAGTATTACATTGTTGTTTATTATACAGAAATTTTAAACCGGAAAACGAATGAAAAAGGCTAGAAGGAAACAATCCAGAGACCACTAAGAAATTCGCACCTAGGTTAGATCCCGTTCTCCCGACACCGGAAGGGCATTTTATTAAATGGTCCAGCTTATAAGTACATTCGCACAAATTAAAACCAACTTCTTGTTCTACCACGCATTTTTCTATTTGTATGTTTGATGATTTCGTCCCGTATACGTTTTACGTGTTTTTTTAGAGCTTCTTTAGGCTTAACACTGGCCATTATGTCTTCTACAAGGTTAAGACCTCATTTATATGTAAAGTAGCGATGCATGCGTTCAGTGGCGGTTCCTCATATGGGCAATATGGGCAGCCGCACAGGGCGGCATTTGTGGAGGGGCGGCATGAGCGCCTGCAAAAAAAATAAAAATAAAATAAGAATAAATAAATAAAGAAATAAATAAAATAAAAAATAAAATAAAATAAATAATAAAAGATCAATAAATATATTTTTATTAATAAAAAACCATCTATTGCATTTTCCATAAACCTTCCCATAAAAGACCTAAACAATGCAAAATGCTTCCAGATTAATATTATTGGGAATAAAGGCCCATACTTTAACATATGTAATGTTATTTTTCTGGGTTTGGTTAAATAGTGAAATGTATATTATTTATTACAGAACGAATCTTCACACTAAGCCACTAAGGTCTGTCAAATAACCGCAAATGGATAAGAAGAGGTCAAAGCTATCAGGTGCTCAGTTTAGAAAAAGAGGAAAGAAGAAGAGGAGAAACGAGCAAAAGATAAAGGTATAGAGCTATGTCATCTACTCTTCACTGCTATATTGCACTGCTATTTTGTGATATAGCTTTCTGAGTCATTTGAAGTGTACTATTATGTATATAATTAGCCATTAACCAAGGCGGTTGTATTATTCATTTGTTTCCTATTCTAAAAGTTTAATAAATTGTGCTTAATAACATGTTAAATTAATTGTACTAGCCTATTCATGCATTGGTCTGTTATGTTCTATTTTACTATTTGCAGGGGCACTTTTGAAATATTTTGGAACACCCTCTGCCACTAGCCAGGATGAGAAGCCGTCTACTTCTGCCATTATTGAGGCTGAGGAGCCATCTACCTCCTCAGCCTCACATATGTCTCCACAAATGCAGTCTGATCCTGAGGATGAAGACCCATTTGCTTCTACTTCTCCCCGGCAGGACTCTTCAGGTGAGTTTGTGTGCACATGTCTGTGAGTGTGTGCGTGTGTGTGTATGTGTATGTGTGTGCATCCCTGCAAAGCATTTTGCAAACAGTTATAAATTATAATGTTATTATCACTGGGTCTGGGTTACTGGGTATGTGTGGTGTTTCACCACCATAATTCCATAACACCACCACCATAACAAAGTGCTGTGAATAATGTGTTATCTAACTTAGGTGTGTATACTAATGAGTAATGCTCTTGTTCTTTCTATTAGAAATGCCTGGAGCAGAATCGCCTCCTGAGGATGAGTCTCTGTCCACCGACCCTGCTAACTGGCCTTCAGTTCTGACTGAGAGAATTCGGACACAACTGGTTTCCAGGGGACCAAGTCAAGTACCATCTGACTTTGTATTCCCTAGAAACGACAGTGACGGAAGAAGTTTCCACCATCAATACTTCAGGAAGTCATTGGTTAGTGGGGAAAATATAACCAGAAGTTGGTTGGTCTATTCCTTAAAAAACAACAGCCTTTTCTGTTTCTGTTGTACATTATTTTCCAAGAGGAAAATAAATTTAACAAGTTTGGGACTCTCGGACTGGAAGGATGCAAGCTCATTGCTCACATCACATGACAACAGTTCAGAACACCTAAATTCTATGAAAATCTGGAAAGAACTGGCAGTGAGGATGAGAAAGGGGGAGACCATTGACAAGCAGGAGATGGCACTTCTGGAGGCTGAGAAGTTGAGATGGAGAGCGGTGCTGACACGTCTCACTGCTATTGTGCATTCTCTGGCAGTTAGGAATTTGGCACTAAGGGGACATACAGAAAAATTCTCACCATCAAATGGCAATTTTCTGAAAGAAGTTGAACTGATGGCACAATTTGATCCTATAATGCAAGAGCACATTAACCGTGTCCAAAAAGGGACCTCCAGTCACACCAGCTACCTCGGCCACCACATACAAAACGAACTCATTGATTTGTCGAGCAGCAAGACCATTTCAGCAATGGTGAGCGACATCAAACAATCAAAGTTTTTTTCAATAATTCTAGATTGCACTCCAGATATCAGCCACACTGAACAGTTGTCATGGGGTTTTTGGAGGCAGAGGAGTCCACTGGTCAACATTTGGCGTCTCTAATTCTGAAGAGACTGGAGGAGCTAAAAGTTCCTTTCATGGACTGTAGAGGACAATCATACGACAACGGGGCCAACATGAGGGGAAAAAACAAGGGTGTTCAATCCAGGCTCCTAGAAATTAATCCCAGAGCTCTGTTTGTTCCATGTGGGGCTCATTCTCTGAATTTGCTTGTGGCCGATGCTGCTAAGGGATCTATTGATGCCACAAGTTACTTTGGCATCTTGCAGAAGCTTTACAACTTGTTTTCAGCCTCCACACAACGATGGGCCATTTTGAAAAAACATGTGAACATCACATTGAAGATGTGGTCTGATACAAGGTGGGAAAGCAAGATCAAGAGTGTGGAGCCCCTGAGATATCAGGCAGCTGCAGTGAGAGATGCACTGATCGAGGTGAGGGACCACACCAAAGACTCTGTAATAAAGGTCGAGGCTCAATCTCTGTCAGAGGAGGTTGGGTCATACCGCTTCGCCATTTGTTCAGTGGTGTGGCATGACCTGTTGTGCCAAATTCAGCATGTGAGCAAGCAGATGCAGTCTCCTAGCATGCACGTTGATGTTGCAGTAAATCTCCTAAAAAAAAACAGAGAGAGGTCTCCGCAATTACAGGGCAACAGGTTTTGTGGCTGCACAAATGGCAGCCACAGATATCTGTGAACAAATGAATGTGGAGGCTGTGTTAAAACAAAAACGGCTGAGGTCCACAAAGCGGCACTTCTCCTATGAAGCATCTGATGAGCCCTTGATTGATGCTTTGAAGAAGTTGGAGGTGACATTTTTCAATGCAGTGGTTGATGCTGCAACATCAGCCATTCAGGAAAGATTTTCCACGTTGGAAATTGTGGGAGAGAAGTTTGGAGTGCTGACACATTTCCAAAATCTCACATTTGAGGAGCTGACAGAACAATGTGTGAACCTTAGTACTACACTACACTTTAAGGGACAATCTGACTTGGATGGCAGAGAGCTTGCACAGGAGCTGAAGAACTTGCCTGACTTGCCATCAAAGACCATATCCTTGCTTGAACTGCTGACATTTATCCATGAAAGGGAGCTCTCTGAAATATATCCAAATTTGTAGACTGCTCTCAGAATTGGTCTTACTCTTCCAGTCACTGTTGCTGAAGCAGAGAGGAGCTTTTCAAAGCTGAAGCTCATCAAATCCTACCTGAGGTCAACTATGTCACAGGAACGCCTTACCGGTCTGGCCATCATCAGTATAAATCATACAATTGCTGAGCAGATTTCATATGATGATTTAATTCATGACTTTGCATCAAGGAAGGTAAGAAGAGTCAGGCTTTAGATGGCAGTTGTGCTGTGGTGCAATTTATTTTGTTTCTTGTTCAAAGTGTAGCATAATAATTACCCTCTCTTAAGTGTCTTATTCTATTTATGTGATAAAGCATTTGTACAATTTAGAAATTTGATTCTCTAGTTTATTTATGGCAGTTGTGCAATTTAATTTGTATTTTTCCTGTTCATAGTATCATAATTACATTCTCTTAAGTGAGTTATTCTATTTACGTGATGAAGGATTTGTAAAATTCAGAAATTTGAGTCTTTGTTTTGGTTCTGAAGTTCCAACAATTAGTCCAATAAAAAGTTATTTTGTGAAAGAGTTATGTCTGTCCTTTATTTTGGGGGGATTCGAATGTGTGTGTGTTGGCGAACAGGTGGGGGGGCGCTGAAGGTGAGGTTCGCCCAGGGCGTCATGTAAGCTAGGACCGCCACTGCATGCGTTCTTTTATGATACGCTGGACTCTTTCAGCTTAAGATGCCTTATGTACAGAATTGCTAGTGTAATAACCAGTGGTGTAGTGCTAAATAAAGAAGTGAGGGAACGCATTTTGAAAGTGTTACTCAGATGCCGGGGGGACAATGGCGAGCGCGTCGAGCCCATACAGCTGGGGGTCCGGGGGCACTGTAAGCCCCCCGGGAAATCTTTTGAAATCTGACCAATTTCAGGGATATTTTGAGGTCATATGCACTGGATATTAGGATATATTCCAAGGTTGAAGATGCAGTATTTCCAGTGTCATTATATATACGACATCCAGTACGATCAATGAAAATAGCTAACAACTGGAATGATTAACTAAAAAAAAGTTAACAACTGGTACGCCGTGGTGACTGTTTCACCAGATCTTTATAGGCTAGCATTGCCTCAGTCGAAGCTAAAAGAAATGAAACAGTTAATGATTCTTTCTTATATTTCTTCTAGGGGGGTGGGAATTAAAATTTCATGACGTTAGAGATTTGTAAGTTCGGATTTATTTGAAATAGTGAGGGAACGCCGTTCCGTCTACCAAAAAAAGTAAGGGAAAGCCGTTCCCACGCGTTCCCACAGTACTACACCACAGGTAATAACTGATATTAAACTCTGCCAACATGTTTTGAAAAGTTCGTTCTATAAATTCTTTCCTCATGTCCGTACAAAAATAACCGGGGATCCTGTTTTCTTTCAACATCAACGCTTTGCTGGCTTTAGCGCCTGTTTCAGGCGATTTATTTTTCAGCGGAATTAGCCACAATTATCTAGAGAATACATCTATAATAAACAGGATGTAACGGTAGCCTCCATTATACACTGAATATCTCTTCATGTCTGTTAAATCTGCCTGTCAAATAGAATCAACCGAGGCTGCTGATGTCTTCACACTTTTAAAGCTTCTCCTCACCGGCTTATGAAGTGTATAAGCATCCTGCTCCAGCAGAAACCTCTCAACATCCTTTTTCCCTATTCCCTCATTATAAACGCCTCTGTACAGTCTATTAACACCCCCGTAGGAGGGTCATAATAGCTTTTTGTTCATATGTTAACCATTTGCGTATTTTAGAAGCGCGCGGATAAGGTTGTGCGTTGATGTCTTCTTCCTCTTCAGAGATGTTAGCGTTGGGGACGAAGGCGTGCTCAGCTGTGGTACATGCGGTGTTTGTCCCACGTCTCTAAACCTGTTCAGATTACCTATCAGTTTTGAGGGCTTGTCCCACTTTCTCACTAAATCATGTACAATATCAATGATGTTCGAACCCTGTACCTTTGACCCTTCAGCAACAACCTCACCTGTATCGGACCATTGTATAATGGGATACTCACTCAATAAATTATAAAGACTAATCTTTTATTCCTCAATGTATGTGGGAGACTATTTTTTTAAAACATGCTCGAGGTGTTGCGCACTCGCCCCGTTGTTCTGTACCTGTTCAGGCTCGCCATCGTCAGTATCGCTCCCATGTCTGATAACTATGGGGGATTCCACTGGTTTCTTATAATTTTCGTACTCGTGAAGAAATTTATGCAGAGCTTCTTGGTATAAGATTCTTTTCTCATCAGGAGACTTTTCACTGTTTAAAAGGTCTACCAATTCGCTTTCCACTCTTTTAAGCATACTTTTACGGGGTTCTGGAACCGTATCTGGCCAATTTGTGTTTTGTAGTGAAGCGAACACCTCATGTGGAATCATGACTACTTTCTTCATTATATTAAACTAGTCAGTAAAGTCCCCAAAACTGAAAACAAGTTGGGCAGGAATGAACCCCCTCTTTGTACAATAATTCGGTTTTTCTTCCCCAAAATTTGAGTTTACGAGCGAGTGTATGTATTATGTTCTTGTAGCGACGTAAACGAGACTTCTGAGAGGGTTTCATTGGTACATTGCATTTTGTAACGCTGAGACAGATTTCTCAGATGCATTTTAAAAAGTCAAAGTCAATATTTTTAACAAACAGGTGTTTTTGAGTCGATGGCAGACGGTGATAGATTTTTATTCATTCACGGTATTTCTTTAACCTCTGTCATTCTGGGATATACACCATTTTAGCCTCGTTTGGGAATATGTTCTTTCTTAGAAGCACCCTAAACGTGTTCCGCGGCTGAAGGTCATAAACTAAATATCAGTAACGTTGGCTTGTAGTTTCTTTATAAACTTCCAAAAACTCCTTACTCTGATTCGGGAACATTTAATTGGCTAATACCCCAATTTGTGACATCTCTACATTGTGCGAATAAGACTAGATATTGTGTATTTAGGGATACATCGCCCATGTATCTATTTTTGAAAAATAGATTCTGGTTGATGAAGAATACGGTTATATTAAGATGGTGGGAGAACACTGTAAATGTCTCGGCAAATTTTTTATTTATTTCTAACATGAGATCTTCAATTATAATGACTGTGTGCTCATTACCCTTTATCGAACTATCATAAACACCTTCGTAGAACAAAATACCATCTTGGTACTCGTTCAACACGGACTGCTATGTCGAATAGCACCATATGACTTCATGCACAAAATTTGAGAACAGTTACCCCTTATCTTTAATGATTTTAAGCATAAACACGGTTTTGTTACAGCCTGTAGGGCCAGATATAATGCAAGATGAAGGGCTCGTGAACCTGAATTTTTCTACAGGTTCTATCTCTATCACGTCACACTCTTAAGTGGAACATTTACAAAATATAAAAAAATTTTAAATGATGCTCCTTATATTCTACAGCATTGTTTTCTTCTTCGCCCGAACCCTGAATGATGACGAGGATAAGGTACTGTGCCAGCAACATATCCCCATCATAGATATTGCAGATGAGGTTGATGATACCGTAGTTGTTGTTGAGGCTACTGACTGCACGTTGACCCCCGCCAGCGCTCCGGAACCCCCAGCAACGACAACTGTAGCAACCCCGCTCGACAATTTGAGGAAAAAGTGGGTGCATGCCGACATTGCTGAATCGCCTTCCACGTCAGGTATAAAGTGCGCCAGGAGCGCGTCGGTTGTTAGACCCGCAGTAATAGAGCCACAACCCTCTACATTTTACGGCACAACCCCTACAATAGCTCCTTCTACAAATAAAACTGTGCCCCCTTATTCCTATTCAATGCCATCCGTGACCTTCACAGCAGCATCTCATTCTGTAGACCAGTGGTTCTTAACCTTTTTACTACCATGCCCCCTCTAGGAATTGGTCCTTCCCTCCACGCCCCCCTTCAATCAAAATAACATTCTCAATAACTTCTCAATATTAGCCCATGCTCTCGTTAAGAGAATAACAAATACAATTAGAGAAATTCCTGTTTCTAGGGGGGCGCGCCCCCCCGGTTAAGAACCACTGCTGTAGACAGTAGCATAACATTCGAACTGGTGCGCACCGCCACCCCCACCCCAGCCCTTACTAGAAACCGGTACGTAGTCATGGTCAACCGACGAGCCATGTATAGCAGACGTGTTGATCGCGGACTGCGGCGTGTAGTTTAACGTATTGTGGAGTTTGCCTTCAGAACAGTGAGAGACGTTAAGCCAGGACGCGATTGTCCATCGGGTTCGGATCAGACGATGGAGATAGAGATGATTTTTGGGTAGTAATTCCCTACAGGCGCTTCGCTGCTGTAGATGTAGATTACAGTTTGACCCGTATAATGCAGGCCTCTCAACGCAGTACAGAATTTAATATGAACAACTTCACGATAGATATAAAACACGTTAGTAGAATGGGCGCAAAATGGACGAGGGCAAGAATGTTAAAATGGTGCAATGCAATATTGATCAATGTTGCAAAGGGGGTATGCAACAAGGGGTAGGGTTATGCAGCAAATGGGGATGTTGCAAGATGTTATGCAACAAAGGGGGAGGGGGAATGTTGCAAGAGAAACAAGGGGTTATGCAACTTGGAGGCGGAGTTATCCCCCAAGAGAAAGAGAGGAGGAGAGGTTTTCGCCTGACAGGAGCCAAGCATATTAAGACTTCAGCCGAGCTGCCGTGTCATAATATGTTCCTAATCAGCCAGTTGGCTTATCTGGCTGAGTTGCCAGATTGCGCTATTTATTTAATTAAAACATATATTCTGGCTTAATCCGCCAGTTGGCTTAGAAGACTGAGTTGCCAGTTTCCACTATTTATTTAATTAAAGCATATATTCTGGCCTAATCCGCCAGTTGGCGTATCTGGCTGAGTTACCATATATTCTGGCTTAATCCGCCAGTTGACTTAGAAGGCATAAATGGCTTGTTCAGGTGTACAGGTTGAGTTGCCAGATAGCGCTATTTATTTAATTAATGCATATATTCTGGTTTAGAACTCCGCTTTCGAAGCTAGCCAATTGATATAATTAAGTACCCGTGTGCAACCAAAAGAATTAAATAAAACACCATTACATGATTCTGTTTATTTAGGTGAATTAATACACGAACGAGAAATATATAATAAAAATATACAAAACGTTGAATTGTCAATATATTAGTACAGTAAAAAAAAAAATATATATATATATACAGTGATATTAAATAATTAAATATATTGAAAATAATATTACACGAAACGTATAATCAAATGCATATTAATAGAGGAAATATATATATTTATACACAATTAAATAAATAAATATACATCCTTTATGTTCTACTGGTTATATTAAATAATTAAAAATAATAATATAAGAAACGTATAATCAATTGCATATTAGTACAGGAAATATATAAAAACACAATTAAATATATAAATATACAACCTTTATGTTCTACGGCGCAAAACGCTAAACTCACAGGTAATCGAGTCTACATTCGTATCGTTATTACTTTGTACTACGTGGTAAAACCGTCCTAGCAACACTTCACCGTTTAACTTGTACGGATGACTATACTCGACATAAATGGCTTTCATATCGTTCCATACTATTTTTTGTTTTTGGGCCCACTTTACATTCGGTTCGCAAGTTATCTTTAAATACGGCTAGAATACAATCAAAATTACGCACAAAGAAGTCATCGTTAACCACAACATCATTATTAAATGCAAGTTTATAAACACGCCTTTCCAATCGAGGGTTTTTTCTTACCGTCCCGAGCCTTTCAATCGTGAACTCTTCTTTACTCTGCAGCGGCAATTGAAATAATCTTCCAAGTCGTAACGACAGCTATTCATTATATAGAGGTACAGCTCTTCAGGGTGAACAGTATAGACAAGCTCTCCCGTACCGCTCAAGTGCTTCGTACCAAAGTTCAGGATATTTTCGAAAACTAAACTCTAAACCTTTTAAATATGCATCCAGTCTCTAGACCATTCTCGCCTTGTTCATTCCTACATTCGATAAATCCGTCGAGCAGAGCGGTGTATGCGTATTCAAGACCGTTGTCAAATAAATCATATCCGTAACACGAGCGTCTAATAAGGCTTCACTTGCGGAATCCGACGATTTCAAACATTCTGTCGAGGATGAAACGGTTTCGCGTAGGGACAAGAACGTTATTATCAGATGCATTCTTCCACAACAGTCGTATATCAATGCATGGCCCTTTGTTATTTATACACAACATGCAAACAACGGCATATCAGGGGTGACACTAATCTGCTCTCTTGTTGTACCTACACCTGCAGTTATTTTATAACGGTCCTTTCCCCACTTCTCAACTATCACGAAGACTCTATTCATCTCCTCAACACTTAAATAAATAACATTACGTTTACCAGAGTTTGCTTGCCTGCAATTCGCTTCAAGTACATAGGTAATGGTGCCGGTTTCATGCCTGAACACGCGCAATGACTTCGTCACGGAGACATCGTACGAGTCGTTGAGAATGCTTCTCAAAGGAAGTTCCATCGTATACGCACGTCCACTCGGTTCAAGCTCTGAGATGACTATGAGCCACAGGTGTACTGATCGGCTCGATGGGCGGAGTGAGTACGCTGATGAAACTTGTACGGGTTTGTTCGAACTCGTGTGTTTCGTGAGGTACACGGGTGGGCGGCTCGCTGGGAGGAGCGAGTCATACCCATAACCTGCTGAAGCGTGTACAGGCTTGTTCTAACACTTGTGCTCTTGGACAAACAGAATTTTCTGCTACATGAAACAATACCGGGTTTAATGTTTTATCACTCACCAGACGTTCATTTCGACAAACTAAACATCTTCACAATCCGGTGCACTATTTGAGAGAAACATATGCCCATATTTATCCTTTTTGTTTAACAAGCGATACTCGTCTCTAAAGTCTGTTAAAAACTCTCACAGCCCATTAGCCACAACGTCACTACAAACCTCGTCATGCAATATATTAAGACTCGCTATCCATAACCTTTGCTTATCTTCTGAACCTGTTGCTTCTTCTACTTCGCGGTATATATGAGCCTTTATAAAGGTTAGGTCTATAATATACTTCACTACATCGTTTGTACTACGAAATCATACAATGCCCTCGCTAGAATACCCGTAGAGTACTTGAACATCTTGGTCCTTCGCACGGCTCAATGTAGCCTTAAAAGTATCAAAGGAAGGGGTAATAGGGAGTTTTTCAGTATCCACCACATCTTGGCACGTTGCCGAATACCACTTCATAAATGTTGAACACGCAGTATTAAAGGTAGACATTACTATTTTTCTTCTACGCGGGAGAATACACGTTTGAGCTGAATGGTATGCAGAGGTCAACTGAGCACGCAAGGATTGAGATATGCTCAGGTAGTGGCAGGACTCACGTTGCCGATCTTACAGTGGGCGGGGTTTAGCTGTTTACTGTACACACTAGTGATGTAGGTCACATCCGCATCCGCATTCGCGGAACATCCGCACATTTTCTCACATCCGCATCCGCACCCGCATCCGCACTTTGGACTGCGGATGTCTTGCGGATGTGGACCGTTGAGATAAAATGTCATTAATAAGCGGAAATTATCAAATTCTACTATATTAATAGAACTAGTTCATTGTGCGCAAAAGTGATGCAAGCGACAAGACGAGAGGCTGTTCTTGTATGAAGTTACTCTCTTGCAACCTACTTAGATCCACGTTACAAAGCTAAGTTATTTTCACCTAGTACATTAGAACGAGTTAAATCATCACTTGGCAAAGCAGTTGAAGAGTTTCAATCTCTTGAATCTGTCGCTTCGCCACCCACCAAAAGAATAAAAGTTTCAGTGACAGAACCAACACCTTCAACAAGCAAATCTATCACAGAATCTGTCTCTCAGTTTCTTGAGTCAAGCAGCAATGACGAGACCTACGCGATGTCAAAAGATGTAGTAAAAATGATCGAGAGCTATCACCAAGAAAAGCGCCTGGCTGCATGTGACAATCCTATTAGTTGGTGGAAAAATGCGCAGAATATCTATCCATACTTGAGTAAACTTGCAAGGAAACATTTAGCCTGTCCTCCAACAAACGTACCAAGCGAGAGATTATTTAGCAGTGCTGGATTAATATATGATGAAAAGAGAAACAGACTGGCAGCAGAAAAGGCAGAAAAATTAATGTTCCTTAAGCATAACCTTCCTATAATTAAGTTTGAACATTAAACGATGAACATCTTAGTTTACTTTATTTTAATTACTCATTTATAAATATGCCTAATAAAACTTTAAACTTAATATAAATAGTTATCAAGCTAATTAAAGATCTCTTTCTATAAGGGTGGAGGTTGGGGAAAGAGGTCGGTGGGGTGCATTTGAGTTGGGTTCACGTCCCGCATCATGGTAACACAATTATGGTTTCTAATTGTGGCTGAAACTCAACAAAATATAACGAATTTATTTGCAGACGAATCCACTAATTGATTTCTATATTAGTTAGATGCTTGATATTATTTTATATGTTCAGAGAAAAGTACAGCAATTATTGTACAATTAATCAATTATACTACATTATAGCTACAGCTCTCTCTATATAATAACTTATTATATACGTTAAACACAACAAATCTCGAATATATCCTAAAAAATAACGAAAATGTAGACATCCGCATCCGCATCCGCGGATGTTGAAATCAAACATCCTCATCCGCATCCGCGGATGTGAAAAAAATGACATCCGCTACATCACTAGTACACACACACACACGCACGCACGCAAAGGAGAAAATGAAACCTTAATTGGAACAAATATACGTGGCAAATGAACATATCAATACACATATATGTAAATACAATCAAGGATTAAGGTAGCCAAATGGTACCGTATCATAGGTATCGGGCACCTGGTAACGTTTCCTGTAGGTGTAACGGCATACCTTTGTGCCCCTAAGTTCCTTCACACACCCCAGTTTATTCGCCCGAAAATTGTGCGGCCCCACAGTCAGTTGGGGTGGCTGGTCACCCTCATCTTCCAAGCACACTAGTTCCTCTAACGAGTCAAAGTTAACGACTCGACGGTTCGCATGGTTAAGCGTGATACGCTTAGCCTTCACGATATACTTCGTATCATCCCCTACCCTCACCAGTACCCCATAGGTTTTTGGCCCTGTTGACACAAACGAGTCTGCGTATGCGCCATCACCATACTCATCCTTGATCTCGTCAGTTAGCTCTCCGAGGAACTCCCCAATAGCGGTCATGTATTCACCTACCTTCGCTTTGAATATCGCGCTATCTGTGTCAGTGTACAACACCTTGCGTCCAAGAGAGTGCAATAGGCCCCAAAGTTTGATGCGGGCGTAGGCCGTCGTGAAACTGGCTACAGGTATGTTTCTAACGCGTGAGGTATCTGCGGCCAGCTCGGTGATGTTGTACTTTATTATGTAAGTATTACCTACATTCACGATATCCATAACCTTTTTATCGAGAGCGTTGGCATAATCCCAGACTTCACTATAACTTTGTGCCAAATGGACGTTCCCCTTGCCGGTATTCTGTGCAAACTTTCCCCAAAGACTGTTTAGACAACTTTGCACTAAAGCGCTTGCCAGGATTCTTAACAATTTTGGATCGGTCAAGCTGTATACATTCATGGGCGCGGTAACGCTGAATATAAGCCGTTTTTTCATCTTCGGTATCAACCCCTCACGGATATCCTGACGCCTCAATCTTATCCTTCAAAAAAGCGTTTATATATGGTGTGAAAAGGTTGGGTAGCTTCTGAAACCTCTACACCTCATGTATCTTCATTATTCTATACCCATGAGCTTGTGATCTATAACGACGGGTAAGATCGGCATCCATAAATCGCGAAGGGAGAGCACGTCTACGAAATAGAGTCCAAAGTAGCGCTCATTCAAGTTAGCTGAAAACTCCTCGATGGTTGGTATGGTGGGACCCACCATTTTTTCAGGTGCACCTACGGGGTACAGATTGTTCTTCATCACGTAAGGGTATAAAGAACAAAAGTCGTAGTAATGGAGTTTCACGTCCTCCGTAGGCGGAAAGTATAGCTTGAAGGGATTTGTACGCCCTCCGAACAAGCTATCACCGCATTTGAGATGATCCAGCACCATTGATCGTTTGATTGTATTTATTTCTTCACGGTACTGTCCATCTGTTTCCATCCGTGCATCAGACTCATGCTCCCACAAGACATTGTGAGTGAACTGGGAGCCTATAAGTTGATCGCGGGTGCGGTCCACGCAAGACTGTCGGCAGGAGATCTACCGTGGATATCTCTTACGATTCCACACTCAGGACGGGGGCATCCATGCCACCAGCAGCCATTAAAGGAGTACACAGTCTTCTCACCAGTGACACGGTTTTCACTTAGACCATCAACTCAAAACACACGACCATTATCCTTAATGGGTACTTCACCCGTGTTGTGGGCATGCTTTATGTATACACCTGTCTGCTGCTGTAGGTGTATCAGCCAGTAAGTAGCCTTGTGCCCATAACTGCGGGGATTGTTTCTGTAGATAACGGCTAAGGTGTCTTTAGGCATGAAGTTATTCATGAACACCGTAAAACATAATGAGGCGATGGTGGTTGCGACTTGCAACGGATCGCATTTGAAACGACCTATGTACATCCTTCTAAAGGCCTCGAAACATACTCTAAGCTCGCGCGCATCATTCTCGCAATAACGCTCACATTCATCAGCTATATTATAAGGATTACATTCATTAAAACTGTTGTAGTAGCGGTCAAAATCTTCACGTTCATCTGTACTCATACATTCATAGTTAAAGTAATGTTTGGGTGGAGGTAGTCCTACGTAATTTAAAGTTTCGCTAGTGAGGAATGTGTAAGGGAAATATCCTTTTGAAACTTCAGCGGCTACGCCCATCACCTTGGGGGTCTTTGCTAATTTACGAGGTGTGAATAATAAAGTGTCTTTAAACTGTACATTACCTCTTATTTGCATCTGTATTAGTTTGCTGCCTCTTTTCAAGGGATCACCTGTAAATATCTCAGATGACTCGTGCTCAAGCAACTCCTTATAAATGAACTGCGTCAAATTTTGCCCCGTTATGGGCGAGAATATACACAGTCATTTTTTTGAATTTGTCCGCTAACTTGACAATATAGGACACAAAGTTTCACAGGGCTATCGTGGGCACTCGTTTTAAAAACGTTTGTCCGTTTACCACATTTGTGACACTCATCACACTCGCTCTCCATACACTCATCACAGATAGTCTGGCGTACAAGTAAATGTGGAATAACCTCTTTGGTATCAGCATTCGTATATGTTTCTATATCGTAGTACACAGTTATACAAGGGCTGTTTTTAGGCTTGGTGTCTTTCATATAACATACATGTTTTACTCCAACCGCCTTATATTTCTCATGGCATGTAGAACAGTGAATTTCATCACATTTATGCTTGAAATTCCCCCAATTATCCATCATATGAAACATACCACATTCACAGATTCTCATTTCCTTGCACGTGCCAATTGATTTATGGAGCTCAAAACAATTACACTGGTATGCATATGAAATTTTTTTGTCTGCTGTGAGGGTTTTTTCAACTCATATTATATAATTCGACCATGCTGAATTCGAAAATGACATTGGTTTTCCTCAATCAGGTCAGGTTTTTCTCTATTGGCCATTTATTATAAGTCCAATTTTATCCCCAAATTTATTGATTTTTTTAGCTTAAACACTGTAGATACGAGTAATATTATAAGAACACTCGTGAAAAATGAAAACATTGTGTGAATAAATACTTTTATTCATACAATGAATATGGAAAAAAGTTTATTGAGGAAGGAATGAAGTTTTTTTGGCTTTCCGTCTGTGTTTTTCTTCGGGCACGTCTCGCTTCAAACACCAGCAATAGTCCGCCAGCATATTGATATCCCAGTTTCCCTGGTACCTCTCTTCCATTATTTTGATATCTTGGTGAAATTGTTCACCCTGTTCCTCACTATAATCCCCGCAATTTTCAGGAAAATAGTCCAAGTGGGACCACAAAAAGTGCATTTTTATGGACATGCGCGACCCATGAGCTTTGAAAGCTTCCATCAAGTTTTCGACAACGGACTCGTATTCTGGACTTCTACGCTTGCCAAGAAAATCAGTGTTAACTGATTTGAATGCCTGCCAGGCATTCTTCTCAGTTGGAGTCATTGCGTTTTCGAACTGAGTATCCTTGATCAAAGTTCGAATTTGAGGACCATCAAAAACCCCAGCATTTAGTTTAGCATCAGATATATGAGGAAATTTACTCTCGAGATATCGGAATGTTGAACCCTCCTTATTCATTGATTTGATGAAATTTTTCATCAAGCCCAGCTTAATATGAAGTGGTGGGAGCAAAATTTTTGTTGGTGGTACAAGGGGCACTGAAACGACATTATGCGACCCAGGTTCAAAATTCTCTCTGGATGCCCATTCACGCTGTGCATAGTGCTTCTCATCCGCTCGGCTATCCCATTTGCAGAGGAAACATGGGTATTTCGTGTATCCCCCTTGCATTCCCAATACAAATGCCACAATCTGAAAAAAAATGAAAATATTTAAAGAATTTAGAGAATTTGTTCTATCAGATAAAAACATCTATGCATTGGACTGTATCACTTCTGTGGGGAAGTTAAGTGTTCTTATACGCTCTCAAATAACCTTTGGAAAAACAACATAGTCAATAACAATAGTTTACTTATGATATTAGTATTACCTTCAAATCTCCACAGATCCTCCAGTTATGTTGGTCGTATACGAGAGCATCCAGTAAAATTTTATGTTATCGTAGCTCTCAGTAAGTTGTACGGAATGTGCTACAGGGACTGATGCAACCCTATTCCCAATGTTGAGAAGTACTGCTTTCAAACTTCGTTTAGACGAGTCTATAAATAGCCTCCATTCTGATGCGTTATATGGCAGGCCCAAGGATTCGATTAGCCCCTCAACATTGCAGCAGTACACTAAGGAAGAGGTATTTTCGTGCATTGCAAAAAACTTGCGGAATTCTTCCTCTCGTTTCCTATACCAGGAGAATGTTGTTCCCGGAGCCAGCAAGTTGTCCTCTCGAAGTCGTGAGCCCAAGATCTCGGCAGCTAATTTGGAAAGTCCTAAATCCCTGGTAAGATCATTAAGTTTGGCCTGGTTGAGAGGCCTCGGCTCATTTGAAGCGGTATTTTGAGGTGTATATACGACTGGGACGGGTCATTGGCATTGGTCATTGATTCATCATCAGAATCATCGAAGTCCAGGGTTTGAGGTGGGTCGGGTATTGGAATTCCAGGACCATGGGGTACAGGTCTCATAGCAGAAGGAATGTCAGGGTATACAACAATGTGTTTATTCGTCTTGTTAACTCCTGAAAATAGAAACACAGAAACATGGATATAAAACTTGCATATGAAATAGAAGAAGCATTCAGACAGTGGCGGCTCGTGAGGGAAGGCTGCGGTCTGTAAGATATGAAATAGGTCGATGGAGTCTGTATATTTTCTTTCTTTTTCATTCATATTGTCCCTTCGGGGACAATATGAATGAAAAAGAAAGAAAATATACAATCATTTTATATGTAAATGTAACTTGTATAACAATATGTATGTGTAAATGTATTTTCTATAACAATATGTATATGTAAATGTATGATTACCATTATGGTGAATATTATGCTATATATGGTGAATATTACATTATGGTGAATATTATGTCAAGTTTCATACGAGGATTTCAAAATATTTAAGAAAAATAAATTTATAAGCCCACCTTGGAGGTTTGTCATGCAGAAATAGCAATCTGTCACGTGATCCTTTCCTTCTCTCCAAATCATGGGAATTCCAAAAGGCAAAGATTTCGCTCTGCATTTGCTCCATCTTCTCAAATTTTTAATGCACGTCTTGCAGCACATATGAGGGGCGAAATTTTTGTCCTGGTCCTCTAGCTTAATTCCAAAGTATGCTCTATACATTGTCTTCACAAATTTAGTGATTTGGGACTGGTTATTTGGCATGGTAACCGTCCCACATATGTAGCAGAATCTATTGGGATCATTTTTACACGCTCTATTCATTATGAAATATTTTATCTATATGCCTGAAAAGTAAAAAAAGATATTATACAAGTGAAACAAGTGATGATAGATGTTACTGTTCCAATTCCGCTTTGACAAAATCACGAAAAATTCTATTTTACTTATGAGGCCATAGCCGGATAACCTGAGCTGATTGAGAAAAACGGATTGCAGATTCGAAATCAGCAGGAAACACTCTATAAGAATCACTTACAAACCCTTGACAGCAAAATTGATGCATACCAGTGAATTATTGAAACATGTGCGGCTACACACATCACAATCCCTCTTCTCAGCTTCAACTACACGGCTTTCACATTTGGAGCTTTTACACTGCTCACATATCATGTGGCAATCTTTATAATGTTTCACTATATCATCCGCAAACTCGATACAGCCCTTACACGGACGGGTAGATATGTTGTTCCTGACAGCCCTAAAATAAGTAGGGGTCTTGTACGATCTATCACACTGCTTTTAAAAACATACACAGTCCTACGACGATCATCCATTCCAAATACAACTATACGTGTATTCATTTCCTGTTCTACCCTACTCAGCTCTTCAGGACCCATATTACACTCAAATTCAAGTTTATAGTCTAGAGCTAATTTACGGGCACGCTCCACTACCGTAGGCAAATAAATGTTTTTGACCTGTGTATTTAGTACATTAAACATACGGGCCAAGACTACTGCTATAAAGCCACAACCACGATCGGCGTTTATATGCCGTCTATAAATAGCCGGATAATTTAAATTAAGAGTATAAGGTGTGGCACTATGACCCGCAACACGGAATACACGGTCAATATTTACCGTGAAGTTGTCCATATTGAAGGCTATACTACTTTGAGAGGCCTGCATTATACGGCCTAATATATACTCTATATATTCAGCTGCCAAGCGTCTGAACGGTATTACTACCCAAAAATCATCTACATCTCCATCATCTGACCCGAATCCGAAGGACAGCCTCGTCCTGACTTCAAGTTCGTCGCGGTTCTGAAGGGCAAACTCTACAATACGTTCAACTATGCGTCGTAGTCCGTGTTCAACACCATTGCTATACATGGACCTAGGATCAAACCTGACTATATACCGATTCCTAGTCAAGGCCGGGGTGGGGGTAGCGATGCGCACCAACTAGAATGTTGTGCCATCCTCAACAGAACGAGAAGCTGCTGTGGAGGATGTACCCGGAATTTAACAGGAATAAGGGGGTATATATTTGAGGAAGATACTATTGTGGGGGGTTGTGTCGTAAGACGTTAAGGGTTGGGGCTCTATTACTGGTGGTCTAACATCCGGTTCAATCCTGGCACGCTTTAAACCTGACGTGGAAGGCTCTTCATCATGCCATCGCATTGAACTGGCGCGTGCTACAGGTATCGCTGGTGAGGATTCGTCAGCGGGGAACGGTTCTGTAGCTGCACGGTCAACGGGTTCGTCTGTGATATCGATGATCGGGTGCTGTACATCGTCGTCATTCACGGTTCTGTGGAAGAAAAAAATAAAATATGAGGAGCAAGTAGCACTCAAAATTTGTAATATTTTGTAAATGACCCACTTAGGGGTGTGACGTGTTAGAGATGGAATCTGTAGAAAAATTTAGGTTCACAAGCCCCTCCACATGTATTATATCTGGGCCAGATATAATACCTGTGCAAAAACTGTATTTATGCTTAAAATCATTAAAGATAAAGGGGAGATGTTCTCAAAATTTGTGCATAAAGTAATATAATGCTATTCGACGTATCAGTCAGTGTTCAACCAGTACCAAGATGAAATTTTGTTCCACAAGGGGGTCTATGACGTTAATTCGTTAAAAGGTAATGACATACAGTTATTGTAATTGACGATCTCATGTTGGAAATGGAAAAAACGTTTGCCGAGATATTTAGTGTTCTCCCACCATCTTAACATAAGCGTATTCTTCATCAACCAGAATCTATTTTTCAAAAATAGATACATGCGCGATGTGTCGCTAAATACACAATATCTAGTCTTATTCGCACAACGTAGAGATATGTCACAAATTGGGGTATTAGCCAGTCAAATGTTCCCGAATCAGCGTAAGGAGTTTTTGGAGGTTTATAAAGAGGCCACAAACCAGCGTTATGGATATTTGCTTTGTGGCCTTCACCCGAAACACGTTTAGGGTTCTTCTAAGAACGAATATATTCCCAAGCTAACCTGGAACGGTGTATATTCCAGAATGAGAAATAGGCTAAAGAAATACCGTGAATTAATAAAAATCTATCAACGATTGCCCGGGGCACTGCAACAGATGTTTGTTAAAAATATCGACTTTGACTTTCTAAAATGCATCTGTGAAATCTGTCTTAATGTTATAAAATTTAATGTGCCAATGAAACCCTCTCAGAACGCTCGCTTACGTCGTTACAAGAACATAATACGAGCGCTCGCTCATAAAAGTCAAACTGTGGATAAAAAAAGCGAATTATTGTACAAAGAGGAGGATCATTCCTACCCATCTTATTTTCAGTTTTGAGTCCTTTGCTGATTAGATTAATATAATGAAGAAGGTGGTTGTGATTCCGCACGAGGTGTATGCTTCATTGCAAAGTTCAAAGATTCCAGACACGGCTCTAGAACCCCGTAAAAGTAGGCTTAAAAGAATGGAAAGCGAGTTGCTAGCTTTATTAAAGAGTGAAAAGTGACCTGATGAGAAAAAGATCTTGTACTAAGAGGCTTTTCAGAAATTTCTTCATGAGTACGAAGATTATAAGAATCCTACAGAGCTAGTAGTGCTGAGCATGGCGACACAGGACCTGGCCCCGACGTTAGAGATGACCAACCAAAGAACAACGGAACACAACACATCGAACATGTGCTAAAAAACAGCCTCCCACATACATTGAGGAATAAAGGCTTAAGTCTTTATAATCTATTGAGGACCTCATCATACAGTGGGTTGATACAGGTGAGGTCATTGTTGAAGGAACAAGGGTACAAGGATCCAATATCGTTGATATTGTTCATGATCTGGTGAGAAAGTGGGACAGACCCTCGCCAACAGGATGGAAGCATATTAAAGCAAGACTACAACAAATGAATGTCCCCAAAACGTTGATAGGTAATCTGAATAGGTTAAAAGACCTGGATCAAGTCTCGCATGTGTCACATATTGAGTACGCTATCGCCCCCAGCAGCAGCGTCTCTGAAGAAGAGAAAGAAGAGAACAAACGGCCAACCTTATCCACGTGTCTCTAAAATACGCAAATGGCTAACATATTAAGTAAACGCTATTATGACATTTCTAACCCCGCTTCCCATAGTGACGTTAATAGACTTACAGAGGTGTTTACGGTGTAAGGAAAAAAGATGTTGAGAGGTTTTTGCGGGAATAGGATGCTTATACAGTCTTAAACCGGTGAGAAAAAGGTTTAAAACGGCCAAGACACCCGCGGATTCGATTGACTTTATTTGGCAGACGGATTTAACAGATATGCAAAGATATTCAGTGTATAATGACAGATACCGCTACATCCTATTCATAACACTGATTCTGTTTATAGAGAATTTTTTGTTTTTATATGCATTTGTGGGCGCTGAGTTCAAATCTGGGCTTGGTTTGTGTGTATCATCAATGGTTTCAGAGATAATCCATTTTTCATGTTTTACCAGTAAAATGTTATTATGGGCGCGGCAATATCACAATAATCAGGAATTGTTGAGAACAATCCGGATGTTCGTTGACAGTTTCTTGCTCTAGAAATTGCCCGAAATTTTCACTGTGCTATATAAAGAAGAGCGCAGAGTCTGAGAAGTCAGTAAGTGTGAGCACACAAAGAAAGCAGGTTGTTTGTCTGATGGTTACCAGCACTGAGGTACTATGTTTCTGTGCTTCTCCGTGCTGACGATTTGAGTGTTATCGATCCTTTTTTATTGCGAACATTATTTCAGTGTTGTGAATACATCTTTTTTCTGGAATCTGTAATGTGTTGCAGATTTAATAACGCTATATCTGCAGGTTATGATTAATGTAGTACAGTTTGGTAAAGAGAATGGCAACTAGAGCTTGTAAACACTCGCCGGATATATTCTGCTACGTTTGTGGGTACTACATAGGCCCCAAGCAAATATCGCACAAGATTATGAAAGGCACCAAGTTCTGGATCGCGTATCGGCTCTATTTTGGTATGCCTATGGGTGACCAAGATAAGCCCTGGGCACCCCATGTGATCTGTGGAAGCTGCCGCTCCACACTTGAAGGGTGGCTGCGGGGAGTATGCAAGGCAATGCCCTTTGCGGTACCCAGAATATGGAGAGAACCAAAGAGCCACCACGACGATTGTTACTACTGCATGGTAGATGTTTCTGAGTACAGGAAAGTTAAAGGAAGGCAGACTCTTCAGTATCCAAGCATAGCGTCGTCCATAGCTCCTGTACCACATGGCGAAGATCTTCCAATACCACGTCCACCAGAACAGGTATCTATCCATTACTTTACCTTCTGTATTTACAAACTGTGGTTCATTATGTGTCGATTTTTCTTAGTGCTGATGCTCTTCTACATATATAGCTATGCCTATATATTGTTTCTTTGCTTTGCAGCTAGCTCATCTAGGATGTCGGATGCTGAGGACAGTCATGATGAAGAATATACAGTAACTTTCAGTACAAACCCTCACTTTCCAAATCAGAGGGAATTGGACGACTTAATTAGAGATTTGGGTCTGACGAAATCATGGTCTGAGCTTCTTACCTCCAGACTCAGAGAGTGAAATTTGCTTGGAGAAGACTGCAAGAGCACTGTATACCGAAAGCGGCATGAAGGGTTTGCAAGGTTCTACGATGTAAATGACTCTCTCTGTTATTGCAGCGAGGTTAATGGTCTATTCACAGCTATTGGGTTAATACATATACCCTCAGAGTGGCGCCTGTTTTTTGACAGTTCAACTCGGAGTTTAAAAGCTGTTCTACTCCACAATGGGAACAAATATCCATGTATACCAGTTGCACATTCTGTTCAAATGAAAGAGGACTATGAAAATGTCAAACAACTGCTCACTCAAATCAGGTATGAACAATATGACTGGGACGTGTGTGGTGATTTCAAAATGATTGGTTTCCTGTTAGGTTTACAAGGAGGGTTTACTAAATATTCATGTTTTCTTTGCCTGTGGGATAGCAGGGCTTCAACTGAGCACTATAAAACAGTTCAGTGGCCTCCACGTGAAGGACTGCAACCAGGAAAGTACAATGTACTCAGGGAACCTCTTGTGAAGCCTGACATAGTTCTGCTACCACCTCTCCATATTAAGTTGAGTCTAATTAAGCAGTTTGTAACTGCGTTAGATTTTGGAGGGGAAGTTTTCCAACAGATTCGGGTCATGTTCCCTAAACTCTCTGAGGCCAAAGTCAAGGCTGGCATCTTTGTAGGACACAAGTCAAGGCGCTGTTGAATTCAAAGAACCTTGAAGCCAAGATGACTCCGATCGAAAAAGAGGCTTGGTGTGCTTTCCGTGATGTGGTTCGTGGTTTTTAGGCAACCATAAAGCACCAAACTATAAGAGTTAGTGTCAAACTTGATTAAGTGCTATGGCAAAATGGGGTGCCGTATGTCTTTAAAATTACACTATCTGCATTCACATCTAGACTTTTTTCGTGATAACCTGGGCGATGTGAGTGAAGAACATGGCGAAAGATTCCATCAAGATATTCAAACGATGGAGAAAAGGTACCAGGGCCATTGGGATGCTTCCATGATGGGAGACTACGTATGGTCGCTGATCAGAAAGGATAAGAATGTTCATACGCGGAAGTCGCGTTCTTCAGTGCATTTTTAAGGAACGCACACTGCATAACGAGGCTTGTTATTCTCTTATCGGTTCTCTTCATGATATATATTATATCCTTTGCACCATTTTGGGTTTGTCAAACAATTTTGGCTCAGTAAACATTAATTTCCAATAGTGTTTATATTTTCAGTAAATACAGGGCGTCCCAAAAAAATGTATACACACTTTAACAGCTGATAGCTCAATTGATGTTTCTTTCTTTCTAAGTTAAACCCATTAGAATTAATAATGGCAGTCAGACTAAGCTTTGAACAAAGGAAATTCATTCTAAAATGCTACTGGAAGTGTGAAAACGCAGTTGAAGTGCAAAGACAGTTTAGGAGGGAGTTTCAAACAGATCCACCAACGCGACTTACCATCACTCGAATTAGAGATAAGTTTGAAGCCGATGGAACTGTTCAGAATTCCACAAGAAGCGTTCCGGAAGACCACGGACATCGACAAGCCCCACAAAGCAAGAAAGAGTACTGGAAACGTATCACCAAAGTCCAAGAAAATCTGTGCGGCAAGCGAGTCGTGAGGTAGGAATTTCAGAATCGTCTGTCCAACGCATTTTGAAGCGCTGTCAATGGAAAAGTTACATTCCAAGATTAGTCCATGCTATTAATGAAGATGATCCGGACCGAAGAGTGGAGTATTGCGAGTGGTACTTGGCACGATGTGGATGTGGATTGGACGAAGGGGTTTCGTAGAATACCCTCCGCGTTCACCAGACCTCACACCACTAGACTTTTTTTATGGGGATACTTAAAAGACAAAGTCTACGCTATAAAACCTGCAACAGTCGCTGAATTGAGAGCAGCCATTGAACGAGAATGCACACAAATACCAAACGAAATGTTTCGTGATGTTTGCGATTCCATTGGTTCGCGTTATCAGCAGTGCCTGGACCAGAACGGACGTCAGTTTGAAAACAGTCGTTGACAAAACAATTAAATAATGTCTGTAGATTCTATTACATTTTGAAAATGAAATGTATTTTAATAAACACTGCCTTTATAAGTATTTAAAGTGTGTATACATTTTTTTGGGTGTATTTATGTTAGCCTTCTTTATATACTTTGCCATATGAAAAGTGTGATAACCTATATTTTTGAAACGGTTGATGATAGAGCAAAACCAATATCATTTTTGGAATCAGCGCCCCGAAATCATTAAGAAACGACAGAAAAATCACAATAAACAGAAAACTTTTCAAATTTTGTTACCTAGTGTAATAGATGTATTCTCTAGATATCTGTGGCTAATTCTCCTGAAAAATAAATCGCCTGAAACAGTTGCCAAAGCGACCAAAACGTTAATGTTAAAAGAAGAAAGGGTTCCTAGCTATTTTTGTACGGATATGGGGAAAATTTTCTAGGCCGCGCTTTTCAGAACATGCTGACAGAGTTTAATATTAGTTACTACACTAGCAGTTCTATACATAAGGCCTCTTTAGCTATAAGAGTTCAACGTACCATAAAGGAGCGCATGCATCGCTATTTTACACATAAAACACATACAGGTATATAAATGTTCTCGGTTCATTGGCTTCATCATACAACCGTTCACACCACCGTACGATTGACACAACGCCTAACGAAGTTTTAGAAAGAGGTGCGCTGCCAGAGGTGAGAAGAGATGGAGCACCGCCACCACACTCTACACATTTCAAAATAAATGATTATGTAAGGCTATCACGTTCGGGAAATAAATTCGCGAAGGGATTTGAGCAAGGATGGACACGTGAGATTTTTAAAGTTCGTGCTATGAGACCTAAAGGTGAGATAATGATGTATTACGTTGAAGATTTGAATGGGGAAGAGATCGCAGGAGGCTTTTACCGCGAAGAGTTGCAGAAAGTGACATTTAATTTAGGAAAAAGTGTTTAAAATTGAAAAAATTTTAGTGAACAAAGGTTCAGGAAAGAGAAAAATGTACTTGGTGAAATGGCTGGGTTACCCAGAAAGCTTCAAAACCTATATAAAAGCTGCTGCAACAATGAAGCTTAATTAGTATGCAACATGGTGCCAATCTACTTCTATTCACACTCCCGTCCTCTTCTTCTCTGTCTGTACATCCTAACAACACCCTGGCCAACTTTGTGACAGAACTCCACGGACCCATTGAAGTGGAGCGTGATTCGTATGAGGCGGGCTTATGTGAACTCCAGTTAGTCTCCAAATTTTTAATTCTTGAAAATGAGCAAATCATATTTCTGATCCTTAGAAGAATCGATGAGTGCGAAAAATTAGGCATAACCTTAGACAATACTAGGTGTTCAGTCCTGTTCGGTGAGGAACGGTACTATAGCACAAATGTATCGCTAGGAATCGGGCATTATGATACAGCCATGGACATTGTGACGGGGTTAAACAGGAGTCTTGAAAAGTCGTACCTAACAAACGATTTACTTTTTGAAGTCGTAAAATGAGACACGCCTGCATGCACATTGAAGTTAAAGTCAACGCTTAGTAGAAATATTAAAGATAAAGAGCTGTTCACAATTGTGGCTGAGGGCCGATATAGCGCAGCTCTCCAAAGAGATACCTTTCTCGAGGCACAGCATGACTTCTCCAGCCTAATGTATCAATTGAAGATGGAGAAATTGGGTGAAAGCTCTCCGCCCCCAGATATGTGCTATATTTACAGCAATATCGTAGAGCACCAATTTGTTGGGGACACCCAGGCGCGCCTGCTGATTGCACACATCCCCAACCATAGAGGTAAAGGTTTGACCATTACATATGACAAGCCCCATTATGTGAATGTTGCGACTAATCTATTAACCAACATCTCGATATTAGGGTGTGTCAATTTTGTCAACTTTTTTCAAATCAATTTTGGTAGTGAAAATATAGTCTTTTCATGTCAAAACTTGAAATTGGCCAACCAAAATGAAATAAAATAACCTTACCTACATCAATTTTACCTTAAAGTTTCAGAAATTGACTTTTTTACTAAATAATAGGACATAAATTGATTAACTATTCATCTATCACAGAATTATCCCACTGATCGCATATGGAGTGTTTTCAAGGTCATATAGTTGTTGTACAATGTACAAGTCACAACATGAATAGAACTGTCCCTCACTCTCAGTCCTCAGTTGCCTCTTAGATGTCATAGACGGTGGTTTGCTGTTATTGCTCTTGTACCTACTTCATAGTTATTCTACTAGACGAATACTACAGTTTAACTGTAAGTATGGATTATTGATTATTACAATTACTTATTATTATCATATTCTTCTGTCTAATTATGTTGTAATCCTATGAAATATTTTTTTATTGAATTTTAGAACATCGAGTGACTAAATTTTGAAACGTCGTAATTGATATAAAATACTTAAATGTTTTTCTTTCTTTTCAGATATTCCTAAGATGCCAAAATTGAAGACAAGAGGTCAGTCGTCATGCCACTTGAGCCTGTTAGTCGGTACAGGCAAGGAGCTTCCCGTATCAGAACTACCAACAGTGCGAGACATGCTGAGACTAGGGTTACTCCTTCGTGAACAAAATACAAAGGATAGAAGGAACTACACAGAGAAAGAGCTCATAAGGGACATGATTCCCCCTCTTCTGCATCAGTGGAAAAAAGCTAATGTGTTATTCAAACCACCTGTACTCAATCAGTATAGAACTATTGAGCTAAAATTAACAAAGCTGTGGCACAAAGCAGTTGAGACATCACTTGGTAAAGGAAAACTAGCAAAGAAAAATAAATTTTTACACACACTTGATACTCTTCTTGACATTTTCAACTGCCAGTGTCCCATAGAGTTGTGTTCTGAAGCCAATTGTTCTCCCTCATGCAGAAGAAAATCTCACCCTCACATTGATTGTCGCTGTCCTCGTGAGCAGAAGATCCCTGTTTTGGAGTGGCTTTCATAAAGGCGCAGAGAACAAAGGCAGGAGGCCAAGGAAGTATGCAGATTGGTTCGGCAGATTATTCAGAAAACAAAAAACATTGTTATTGCTAAGAAAAAAGAGAAAATCCGAGAGAGGGAAGAAAGGAAGAAAAAGAAGAGTGAAGAATCCACCCAAAGAGATGATGAGCTCTATCAAGAGGTTTCTCACTTCTTTGGAAGCTCTTCAGATGAACAGAACGAAGCAACATCAGATGATAGCTCCAAAATGCCATCTGAACCTTCGCCGAAGAGAATGAAATACAACACTAAAGACATCTCAAACATTGCCCTTGCCAGTATTCGCCACCATACGGGGCTACGAGAGACTGCAGAGATTACCACTGCCGCTTGGATAGATGCAGGCCTCATCAGCCGAGAGGATACATCCTTAGTGATAGATCATAATAAGATAAGAAGAGCACAAGAAAAAAACAATGAAGGAAATATCTGATCAGCATGAAAAAGATTTGAAGGAGGAAGGTCTCGCTTGCCTTTTGTTTGATGGAAGAAGAGATGACACAAAAGTTCTCCTAGAGGTAGAGGGAATGGACAGAAAGTTTCCCGGTCTCATCAAAGAAGAACACTACTCTGTGTTCCGAACCTGGTGGCCGCTATTTGTTTAACTTTGTTCCTGAAGCTGAAGTAGAAGGCAAGAAACATGCAGAGGCAATTGCTGATCAAATAATATGTTGGCTTCAAGAAAGAAGACTTGACAGTTCACTGCAGGCCGTTGGTGGAGACTCAACTGCGGTGAACACTGGATGGCAGGGCGGTGTTATGACGCATTTAGAGAAAAAAATTGGAAGAAGGCTTGTCTGGATTGTATGTGATTTGCACCTCTTCGTCGTCTCATCCAGGAACTTAATGGTCCTACAAAGAGCAACAACAAGTGGTCAGTCCCCCTTGGCAACATGCTAGATGAAGCAACGGAATTAGAAATAAATACAAAATTTCCAAAGGTCGAAGTAGGCCCTCCCCTTCCAGTGTTGTCTGAAGAAGTTATCAAAGACCTCAGCACGAATCAATCTTACGCTTATCGTATTGTTCAAGCAATCAGATCAGGAGAGTTGCTTCAAAATCTGGCTCTCTTGGAGATTGGACCCGTAAGTCACAGTCGTTGGTTAACTACAGCGATTCGTTTCTGCAGGATTTGGGTTTCCAAACATGCACTGAAGGGCAAAATGCTACAGAATTTGATGTTGATTGTTGAATTTATTATTGGGTTTTATCTTCCTCACTGGTTCAATGTAAAACTTAGTCCAATGTGGATGGAGGGGGCCAACCGCATCTTGTTTCAATTACAGGTACTGAGAACCCAAAGGAAAGTAGTGGTGGACATCGTGTTACCTGTGGTGAGAAGGTCCGCTTGGTATGCTAGGCCAGAGGCAGTTTTGAGAGCAATACTCTGCAGCCAATGTACCAAAGAGCGAACTGAGGCAGTAGAAATCGTTCTAAAGCTTAGAGGAACATCACTAGATGATGACCAGCTGGGAGACTGCTCTGTTCAGACAAGGAAGGTACCTCCGATAAACGTCAATGCCACGAAATTGTCAGAATTAGTTAACTTGAGTTCGGAAGTTTTGGAGCCACCACTGACAACATGTATAACAAACAAAGATTTAACACAACTTAAAGAGGCCCCAATGCAAGTGCCAAAGTGGCCTTCACACACTCAGAGTGTGGAGAGATGTGTGAAAATGGTCACAGAAGCAGCTAGTCAAGTTTACAGTCACGAGAGGCGAGAAGGCTACATCAAAGCGCAAGTAGCAAGCCGAATGCTGATGTCAAAGAACCGCAGCAAAAAGGGCATGACTGCATTGGTTACTTTCAAATAAAGACTCTGAATGATATCTTATTGCCACTTTAAATGTTGATAGGATGTTTGCGCACATTTGTTATTTTGTTACGAATTTACGGAAAAATGGAATTTTTTAATTAAAATTGATGTAGGTAGGAGTTATTTTTTATTGTTTTTGAAGCAAGGATATTATTTTGTATGCCAAATGATTACATTAAATTGCTACCAAATCACATGATTTTTAATTTAAACATTTCACCCCCAAAATTGACACACCCTACTCCATATATATAAGAACGATTGAAAGAAAAAATTTCCAATTCGATGATGGGAGCTTAACAGTGAAACTACACTTTCGCCGTTTATAATGACTCGAAGGCCATTCACAGTCTACCGAGGAGTGAGATACCGGCGTGGGAGTGCACTTGGATCCATTTTTTTCATCCATATTACGCACCGCTGTCCCACTGTTGAAGATGGGTGCCAGGTACCTAGGGCGGAAGGCGTTACAAACAGGTTTCAGCGCGGCAGAAGACATAATGGGTGGAACTAAGCCGAAAGAAGCTCTAAAAAAACATTTAAAATGTACACGGGACGAAATCATCAAAGATGCAAAGAGAAAAATGCGTGGTGGCGGAAAGAAGAGATCTGCCAGGAAGAAAGGGTTACTGTCACGCGGCGCTAAACGTAAAATGAAATAAAAAAGAAGTGCTCTAAGCGTATGAAACCTATGGTTGATCATTTTTTTTTAACTGATATAAGCTGAGGACACTGATCTCACGAATCATAGGCTGACTAATTCTTGTCGAGGGAGGTGGCACTATTTCTGACTCGTCATGGCGCGTTTCATCCATCCGTGTAGTTCACAATGCTGTAAATCGGAACTGTCCCTCTTTGATATGCCTCCCACTCAGGTCTCTATTGAGCATAGCAATTTTATTACAATTAACCCATTAAACACATTTAGTTCACCCAGTGCCCCTATAGAATTCGTGATACCCAGCTCAGGTCCTTATTTTGTTGACCCGAGCTGCATGCACATGTACGCTAAACTGCGAATAGCCCATTCTGATGGAACGGACTGCGATGATAGTTACTCTGCCTAACCTGAAAAAAACTTTTTACACTCCATATTCAGCCAGTGTGAGGTGTATTTAAACCAGGTTAACATCTGGGCAGGAAAGGGGTACTACCAGCTACGAGCCTATCTGGAAAATGTCCTCAACTTTTCAAAGAAGCAAAGGACACCTTTTTAACCGCCGAGGGATATTACCATACTAAAGATGAAAATGGTATAAAGGATAAATTTAAAAATTCTAAAAAAAAGATATACGAATGTTTTGGACGTCTTCATACAGATTTCACATTCCAGGAGAAACTGCTTATGAACGGGGTGGATATGAAGTTGAAGCTTACCCGCACGATTCCTGAGATCTGCATAAATCTGGGATCTGATCAAGGCGCGAAACTCGTTGTGATTCACATCATGGAGACGTATTTGCCTTTACGCCGAGTGAAATTAAGTTCGCCAAAGCAAATAGAAATTGAGAAAGACTTAATACACGCCACAGTAAAATACCCAATTAACAGGGTACAGATCAAACTATACACGGTCCCCGCCAATTTGGCCTCGAAGTAACTAGGAAACGTGGCCCTTGGAGTCCTACCTAAAAGGATATTAATTGGAATGTAGGACCACGCCTCGACGAATGGAAAATATAAAAAGAGTGCCTTTAAATTCGAGAATTTCGGCCTTAAAAATATTACTCTCTACGTAAATGGCATCGCTTTGGGAGGGACCATGTCTACGGACTAATCATCAGACGCTGTGTTCCCGCTCTGCGCGAGAGCATATAGTTGTCTGGCTCATAATACAGGCGCCTGTGACGAACTTGGGTTTGGTGTAACGCAGAAAGAATTTGTCGAAGAATTTAACATTTATTCATTTGATTTTACGCCCGACTTGTCTGCTGGCGCAAATACGCCTTTAGGTCCCCAGCAGAGTGGGAATATCTCAGTCAGGTTGGAATTTGCCAAGCCTATAGACGCGCCTATAAGTTTACTCGTGTACCTCGAATCACAGGCACTAATAGAAGTTGATCGTTTCAGGAACGTGGTCACAGACTTTTAAAATGGACGCGAATACACTGCAGAGAGTAAAGAAAAGTGACCGTTTCACACGCTCAAAATTTATCGGTGTGTTTGCGAAGAATGAAATATTGAAGCTGCCAAGTACGAGAAACTGGTACGGGATTATCGTTAACACCGACATTGTGGGGGGTGAGGGGATTAATTGGTTTTCAATCTATTTTAAAAATAGGGAAAGAATGTACTATTTTGATTCACTCGGCACTCAGCCCTGGAATGATTCTGTGGTTGTGCAGTTTATCGCGCAATTACATGTACCTGAGATTGTTTGGAACCCATACCGTTTTCAAGGATATTATAGCAAAACGTGCGGCTTGTATTGCATTTCATTTCTTCTGCACATGTCACGTGGGAAGGGATTTATAAATTTTTTTAAATTATTCGATTTGTGCGACACAGACATGAACGATAAAAGTGTATGCAGGCAGATAAAAAAAGGTTCCTATATGTTAGCACCCGCTGTATTGTGTAAAGGTGTATATCCATATTGTGTAAAGCTGTATATACATTTGTAACTGTAAAATGTAGCCATTAAGACTTATTTAACGGACACTGGTTGCGCTTTGTACATATTTTCTACCATTTAATAAATGAAAATACAATGTGTTTTGTTCTTAACCTCAAAAATACTTACATTAGTTCCTCGATGACCTGGAACTTGCTGGACCGGATGTGAGCCAATAACTCGACTTCTGTATTCAGGTCACTGGGTTAGCTGTGCGGAGAAGCATCCATATCATTTATTCCCCTTTCATCAAAAGTAGCTATACACGATCAAGTTCCGCATCGGTCCTATAAGGTTAAGTAAAAATAAAGAGCTACAATAAGAGAAAATGCCACGAATTTAAAAAATTATAGTGAAAAGGCAGATAATTTTTAAAAGTTTTGGTAATTTAAAAATCTTACTGCGGTGCTGAATTATCGAGAAAAATATTATTAAAGCTCCACCATATATACATACAGCGTGTCCCAAAGAAATGTATACCCATTTTGTTCGATAATACCAGCTATGAGGATAATAAATATATTACTTTTTATATGTTTTGTAATACAGAATTTTCTCCTGAATCTAAATATGTAATTATTTTTATTAAAAATTGAAAAACAAAAAAGTTACAGATGTTTAAATTATAATTATTATTTTCGAGACTTCATGTGCGATATTTTCTAATATTTTTGCACGTATACGAGATAAGTTTGAAACCGACGGCACTGTGCAAAACTTACAAAAACAACGTTCTGGAAGACGTCGAACATCTTAGATAAAGTGTCATTTAACCATGGAATTTGTAAATTTTTTGAATTAACTAATAATTACAACATTTATGCTTCAATATCAACACTAAACATAAGTATCTCAAAACAGTCGGTTAAAATATTAGAAAATATCGCACATGAAGTCTCGAAAATAATAATTATAATTTAAACATCTGTAACTTTTTTGTTCTTCAATTTTTAATAAAAATAATTACACATTTAGATTCAGGAGAAAATTCTTTATTAAAAAACATATAAAAAGTAATATATTTATTATCCTCATACCTGGTATTATCGAACAAATTGGGTATACATTTCTTTGGGACACGCTATATATATATATATATATATATATATACATATATATATATATATATATATATATATATATATATATATATATATATATATATATATATATATATTAGGGTGATTCAAATATGGGGGTAAAAAAATTATTTTATATTTTAATGTGTTCAACCCTTTAAATGGTTCATTTCAGCATAAAAATAACTATCCTAAAATATTTTAGCAAATTTTTAATTTTTAAGGGTTGCTACCAGCAATTAAAAATTGACAGAACGACTCAAATTGTCAAATTTTTCCACACCACCCTGGAGGTACAGTACAAGGCGCATTGCTTTTTTTTAATGTGGAAAGCTCCCCCGTAGGTCCTACCATAACCACAAGCATGCATAATTAAACTAGCATGATATTTGAGACATTAGCTGTCCTTACTTCATCAATGTTTCTTTTTTTCTATCAGGGTAAACAGCCCTGTAGTTTTTCACTACTTGTAGCAAGAATTGTTTTTGATCTTCGTCATGTGTTAGTATTTTATTATATTCATTCATTAATTTTACTCCTCTTTCCGCTATATCATTCACGACTTTCCACTGTTTGATAGATTTCTTAGCGGAGTTAAACTCTTCATCATTAATGCCATTCTTTAGCATCTTTGAGTAAAAATTTTGAAATAAATTCTGTTATTGTAAAGAATCTTTGAGTATTTGATGTGACAAAATCTAATTTCTTCGTTAGAATAAGTGCAGGATCTAGAAAAGCCCGCTTTGCAGAAAGAGTTTCTTTTGTATTTTGCAAGGCCTTTACTATTTTTTTTTGGTTTCAGTAGGCACTTCATCATCATAAAAGGCCAACGCTACCAGTTCTTCTGATAGGTACCAGAAGTGACCTAACAGTTTTTTAATAGCAACAAATGCAATTGTGTCATTTATTTGTTTGTAGACTACAAGATTCTGTAATAATTCCAGATCAAGATGAGGAGCGCAAGATGACACAGGAGCTGTAAACCATGCCTTTACATATAACCGAGTAGCAAATAGACAGATGTCTTTTAGTCCTTTTTTGTCTTTTACTGAAATTTTGAACTGAGATTTGAACATAAAAATTTTAATGAATATGTAATTTTGGCCATCCACCTAGCCCGATGAAGTCCCGCTGGATGTTTAAATTTGATTCCACCTTTTGGTTCACCTCCCAAAAAAATAATTGTTAACTGCAATAGTTCTAGGTAATCGTCTCTTGGTTGGCATGTGTCTAGTTGATTTGCTGCAAATATAATTATGACATCTTTGATGTCATGAATATTTTCATAGATATCTGGATCTGATAATACTGTTTCGTAGTCCTCCGTATTAATGCTTGACCATTTTTCTCTGAACTTCTTAAAAAGGACTATATCTGGGCCAGAAGATGGTGATAAAGACTGAAACAACAGCTTCCAGCATAATTTCAAATATGTGATGTCGACATGCCAGCCACAATAAATCGTTGTCGAATTTTTGTTCTAGAAGAATAGCTGCAGCATTTCTAGGACCAGTATTGGCTGCCGTTGTATCGAAACACATGCATTTTATTTGTTCGCAGATGCCCCATTCAAGCGATATCTGATTGTTGGCATTAAAACTAGAGACGCATTTCTGTCACTCAATTTTGCAACATCAAGACTTCCTAATAATTTATCATCAAACAATTTTCTACGTTTGCCTACCTTACTTTTCCATGTTGAAGGTTGTGCAGCACAGAAACCAGATTCATCACTGTTACTCTCCTCTGATTCTGATTCTGATGATGTACTGGTGAGTATGACAGCCTCTTCAATCTTCTTTCTTTTGAGCTCTTCTTCTGCTTTCCTCTTTTCATAATGTTGCTTTTCTGCTGCTCTTTGCTCTTTTTTAGCAACAGCCTTATCAATGGTACCCGCTTTTCCATGAGGTCCTTTCTCACGTTGCATTTTCAAGAATTTCTTATCATCTTCTATTTTTATAAGCTGCATAGCATTCTCATGAGCAATGTCAAATAAGTTTTCCAGTTTATCTTTCCATTTTTCTTCTTTATTATTTAAATTTTGTGATCTTTTCAATTTGTTTGCTTTGTTTTTCTTAAGCAGCTGCCATTCCTTCAGTATTCCTTGAATTTTATCTACTACATGTACTCTGTTTTGCTGGTATTCCTGTTTTTTTCCAAACTACTAGCACATCATCTTCAGTAGAGTAGCATGATTCTCTAATGCCTCGCTTTTTAATATTTCTGTAGTGCATGAAGAGGGCCATCATTTCCTTCTCTGATGGTAATACGGATGTTTTAGTACTGCAGAGTAGGGTGGATCGATTTTACATTTTTTTCGATTTCCATATTCTAATAGAGAAAACCTTGCGCATGCATGAGAAAATAGCCTCTGCAAAATCTTAGCTTAATAGGTATTCATCTTCTGCCCCTGGCAGAGCGATGAAAATCATATTTTAGTAGTCAAAAACGTATTTTTAAACCCTAGCCTAGAGTCATAAAATTTTGCGTGTGTTATTTCATGCCTAAGCAACGATATAAATGCTATGGGAAATATATAAATGCATTATTTAAGACAAAGAGCCGATCTGAAAATATGTATATTATACATATTTTCAGATCGGCTCTTTGTCTTAAATAATGCATTTATATATTTCCCATAGCATTTATATCGTTGCTTAGGCATGAAATAACACACACGCAAAATTTTATGACTCTAGGCTAGGGTTTAAAAATACGTTTTTGACTACTAAAATATGATTTTCATCGCTCTGCCGGGGGCAGAAGATGATTACCTATTAAGCTAAGATTTTGCAGAGGCTATTTTCTCATGCATGCGCAAGTTTTGGTCTCTATTAGAATATGGAAATCGAAACAAATGTAAAATCGATCCACCCTACAGTGCAGAGGGCTGCCCAATTAGCCATACTTCAGTTTCTTTTCTTGTAGAACTTCTCCCAACTGAGCAACTAGGTGATGGTGAGTTAGGCCTAGCTTCCATAATCGATTAATTGGTATCAAAATTACGAGTTCCAAACAACAATTAAAAGCAAGCTAATATATAAACCATTAATTAAAACTTCTGAAATATAAACAATTAAACATAAAATCAAAAGTTGTAAAAACAAACAAATTGAAAAAAAGGGAAACTTTGACGCCTGGTAGCACATAGTAAATTTTATTTAAAATTCACCAAATTTGGTATACACTACTTTTTTGTCATAGGGAACAAAAATACAGGTTGAACAATTAAAAAAAAATTTGATTTTTTTGAATCACCCTAATATATATATATATATATTTATATATATATAACTTTAGGGTGTCCCAAACTCATAGGGGGCCAAATTGTTTTTCGGGATACAAATTCGCTCGTGTTGCGCTCTTTTGATGTTTCCCATTAGAAGTCTTCCTGTGAAATATCAGATAGATCGAAGGAAATTTAAAGGTCCCGAACTTTGAACACTTTATTTCTCCTCTTAACTGAAAGGCAAATTAACTGAAATATTTCTCTCAAAAGTTCCATCACAAAGATGATTATACAAAATAAACATGTATTTTAATCTTAACGCACAAACAACAATTTCAAAGCATCACATTTATGCATTTTAACTAAACACGTGTTTCATGAGATCCGTTTTTGTTCCCTTCCGGCTCACATTCCGTCGGTGTGAGTGCACAGTTCGAAGGAGGAACTGGAGGTCTTCTTCATCACGGCACAGAGGTTTGCTTGTGTATTTCTCAATGAGGGCGATGCCTCGCTCTGCTGCATCATTGACCACCATCAGTTCTGCAGCTCGGCTCTTTGCCAGACGGTAGTTTTCGTCAGTAGGCCATGTTTCAGGGTCTTTGGTGAGGAACGTGGGCTCAACTTGGAGAAACTGGAAGAGTGTGGTGGATCGACTCGTCACCCACGGACTTAAACGGCCATCCACTTGCAGTCCCTTGCCTTGGACCCGTTTGAGTCCTTTCCCAGGGCGCTTTTTCAGGTTAGCCGTCATGTTACGCTTTTCATTGTCGTCAACTCTGTCATCAAACAGTGCAAGACAGATTAAGTCCTCCGAGATATACCACAGATGACGTAGCACAGCCCGGTAAGCTGTGTTTCCAACGTCCTTGTCAGGTTAACCTACAAGAAGATTGCACAGCCTAACGTCATTTTTTGGGAGATTTGATGGCGATGGGAGCCTCGTGCCAGTGACTCACGTATACAAGGCTCACGAAGAGAGCCATACGGCGAACCCCTTGCAGTTCTTGGAGACGAAGTTCGGAGAACTGGGACTGCAGTAATGCTATTTTCAGGCAGTAAATAGCTTTGGCCATCCATCTGGCCTGATGGTAAGCCCCTGGAGGCCGAAGCTTGTAACGTCCTACGTCGTCTCCGAGGTACAAGAGGCTCAGTCGAAGAAGTTCTTCATAATCCTCTCGAGGATGATTACCACTTCTTAGGGCATCGCGGAGATAGTCTATTACCTCAAGTCGCATTTGTGAAAGGCAAGCATTGTCATTTATGAAGGCTTTAGCCACCTCGTCCTTGTCAAATGCATCCAACTGACAGTGGTTCATTGATGGCCAGGCCTCCTTGAATCTCCTGAAAAGTGGGATTTGAGGACTTGGTGGTGTTCCTAGGCACACGACGAAGACATCCTTGAGAATCACTTCGTGAACGTGATGACGGCAAGCAAACCATAAAAGAGATCTTCCCAATGCCGCTCCAAACGCGCACACGCACCTTGCACTATCCCTGTGTTTGATGCCGTCGTGTCAAACACCATGCCTATGATCTTGTCCTCAATTCCGACTACTGTGAGCGCTTGATGGACTGCGCTTGCCATTTGCTGTCCTGTGCCGTCTATTATTTTCGGTGCTCCTAATAGCTCTTCCACACCATCCCCAGTCACCACAACAGCAATCCGATCAACTGACTTACCCTCCTCTTCGATGTCAGTGAGTATCTTTGTGTCCCAGTGGATCTGCAGTCGAGGTGGAAGCTGCTCGAGGTGGCCAATAACATTGGTCCCTATCATTGTACGGGCCTTTTGTCGGAAGCGGTGAACCGTGCTCTTTGATGGAACACTGTCAGGACCGAGAGCTAGGGATTTTGCAGTCGCAGCAAACGCTGATGTTGCCTGTCGAACAGAAAGGCCCTCGCGATCCCAAGTTGCTGCCAGGTCAAGATCACTCAGACTTTCTTTTAGTCTGTCATGTTTGGGAGCTTTCGAAGGTTTAAGTCCACAAGTGACGGCTTCGTTTCCACTGTCAGCTGACGATGTGCTAGAACTGCTGTCGGTAGCCTCTTCTGTGACTCCTACAGCTAGAGCCTCCTCCGTTTGACGCCGGTGTGCCCGCTCAAGAGCTCTTTCCCTTTCCTGTCTTTTCATTGTGGCTGCATTATATTTTCTATCTTCACCTCCCATGTAACTCGTATGTCGATCTGCCCTTTGGGAAATGAGGAATTCCTTGTCTTCAAGAGGGATATCTCCCCGATCCAGAACGTCTGAGCGGGCGACATCAAAAATATCCTCCATATCAGCCAAGAATACATCCCGCTGCATATTGTAAGTCATTCCAGTCTTGTTCTTGTTTTTATGCAAATTTCGATACCTCTGAACCAAAGCTTTCAGTTTAGTCGAGGCATGAACGGAGGTTGTTGCCAGATTCGAGTTGGCTCTAGCCCAGATTTCTAGTACAGCCGATATTACAGCCTTGACACTGTTAGAATCTGTCTTCTTTTGGTCGCGGAGATGGTAGAAGAAAAGGAGCAACACGTCCATATTACTTGGTAATCGAGATTTCGCCAGCTCTGCTATCGGAGACCTCTCAAGAAGCCACAACTTGATGTTTGATCTTGTCAACGCCATAATGATCAATTCTGAAAACCAAAAAAAAGTCATCAAACGTCGGGATCTCTAAATATCATCTGATCGAGTTGAAAATCACACAGCCAATGCTTTAGCCCAAACCACATCCGGGCATGACACGAGTGGTCAGGTCGTGTTAAGAAAACAAATTGGGACACCCTAATATATATATATATATATATATGCCGAAATAATCACGATGGAAACAGACAAAAATTAAAAATATAATGGGATTAATTTTTATGTTGTAGAAAAATTCAGAATAAAGCTAGGTTAGACTAACAACAAATTGTAACCATAAGCAGATATCCTGACAGTTTTCGAGTGCTAAGACATCGTCTGCTTGCAACGGGACTCGAGCCCACTAAGACTTATTTAACGGACACTGGTCCGCTTTGTACATGTTTTCTACCATTTAATGAATGAAAATACAATGTGTTTTGTTCTTAACCTCAAAAATGCTTACCTTAGTTCCTCGATAACCTGGCACTCGCTGGACCGAATGTGAGCCAGTACCACGATTTCTTTATTCAGGTCACTGGGTTGACTGTGCGGAGAAGCAGCCATATCATTTATTCCCCTTTCATCAAAAGTAGTTATAACACGATCAAGTTCCGCATCGGTCTTATAAGGTTAAGTAAAAATAAAGAGCTACAATAAGAGAAAATGCCTCGAATTTTAAAAGTTATAGTGAAAAGGCAGATAATTCTTAAAAGTTTTGGTAATTTAAAAATCCTACTGCGGTGCTGAATTATCGAGAAAAATATTATTAAAGCTCCACCATATATATATATATATATATATATATGCCGAAATAATCACGATGGAAACAGGCAATAATTAAAAACATAATGGGATTAATTTTTACGTTGTAGAAAAATTCAGAATAAAGCTAGGTTAGACTAACAGCAAATTGTAACTATAAGGAGATTCCTGACAGCTTTCAAAAGTAAGATTAGCTGGGTATGCTATGCTCCGTCTGCCTGCAATGGGTCTCGAATCCGCAGACAAATCTTAATGGTTTTTAATATTAAAATTATTTTCTATTGTAAGTTTTTAATATTTCTAAAGTCGTACCTGTAAAAGAAATGTACAAATAAAAACACACCATATATATATATATATATATATATATATATATATATATATATATATATATATATATATATACAGTATATATATATATACCTTAACCTTATCTTATGTTGTTTCGTGCGTTGGTCTCTCTTCACACGGAGGTCAAGCTGGTGGCCCCGCCTCTAGGTCTGGCCTGGTGGAGGAGCGAGTTGCTTTCTTGCGCTCTCCACAGTACATAGCCAGGCACGCCCGGCTCATCTGGTACTGACCTGAGCCAAGCATCCAGTCTTTTTTTGAAGACTTCAACTTTGACCCCCGTTACGTTTCTGAGGTCCTTAAGAAGCTGGTTGAAAAGTCTTGGCCCCCTGACAACCAAGCTATTTTCCTTCAGAGTTGAGAAGGTCCCTTGTCGGGCCTTTAATTTGGGAACACTACACATTCTGTCTTTCCTATTTTCCAGTGTTGTTTGAATGGTAATTGGGTTTAGTTTTAGGTTTGGTACCAGTTTTTCGATCATTTTCCATATGTGGATTATGATGTACCTCTCTCTTCTTCTTTCCAGTGAGTACAGATTTAGTTTACGTAGTCTTTCCCAGTAGTTGAGTTCTTTGCAGCCATCAATCTTGGCTGTGAAATGCCTTTGCGTTTCTTCTAGTTTATTAGTTTCTTCCTTTTTATATGGGGACGTCAAAACTGAGCAGTATTCAAGTTTTGGTATAATCAGTGTTTTTAGCAGGGGAATCATTACTGTCCTGTCCCTTCTCTTGAACGTTCTTAGAACCTGTCCGGCGACTCTTTTTGCTTTATTTATCGCTATCTGATTTTGTGTTTCGAATTTCGCATCATCTGTCATTATTATCCCGAGATCAATCGCTTTCATGCTTCTCTGAATTTCCTGTCTATCTGGAGCATAATATGCAGTCTGTTTAAGTTCTTCTTTTCTACCATATCTCAAGAGCTGAAATTTCTCGGCGTTGAATGACATGTTGTCGTCTTCTGACCATTTGTATATTTTGTTCGTGTCCCTCTGCAAGGTCTCCACGTCATGTACATCGCTGGCTTTTCTGCTGATCTTTGTATCGTCTGCAAAGGATGTTACTATACTATTGCTGTTTACTCCGCTGTCTATGTCTGTTAGCATGATAATGAACAGGAGTGGGGCCAGTACTGTCCCTTGTGGTACTGAGCTGCGCACTTCCGATTCTGATGATGATATACTTTGAATTTTGACGACCTGCAGACGATCACTAAGGAAGTTGTAGATCCATTTTCCCACTTTGCCTGTTATTCCCATGTCTTTAATTTTATGTGCTATTATACCATGGTCACATTTATCGGAAGCTTTAGCAAAATCTGTGTATATAACATCGCAGTTGTCATTGCCTTCCAATGCATCTAGGATATTGTTGTAGTGCTCTATTAGTTGTGATAGGCATGATCTACCTGATCGGAATCCATGCTGATTTTCGTTGAATCTTTCCCGTGTCTCCAGGAAATCATAAATTTTCTCTCTAACTATTCTTTCAAATACTTTGGTGAGGTGGGACGTCAATGACACTGATCTATAGTTCTTTGCTTGAGATCTGTCCCCTCCTTTATATATAGGGGCAATGTTTGCTCTTTTCAAGATGCTCGGTATTTCCCCAGTGTCTAGGGATCTTCTCCATATCCAGTATAAAGGTGTAGCTATTTCATTTTTACAGTTTTTAATCAATAATTCGTTCCAATTGTCCGGACCTGCAGCTGAATGTAGTTTCATTTGTCCTATAGCTCTCGCTACATCTTCTGGTGTAAAATCAAAGTCTGTTATATACTCTCCTTGTAATTTCTCTTCAAAGAATGCATTTATGTCAGGTATCGCTTTGTCACTTTTTGGGGTACTGAAAACTGATTCATATTGAGTACTCAATGTATCAGATATTTCTTTTGGATCGTCGGTTAGTTCATTATTTCCCGTCCTTAATGGCCCAATAGCGGCCCTTAAGGGCCTCCACTCTCTTTCTTTTGCGGAATAGTCTTCTCGTTTGCCTTTCTAGCCAGCTCCTCTTTCCTTTTGGCTGTGATTTCGGAGATATTTTTCTAAAATTCTCAGCGTTTTTTCCTCCAAGGTTGTTAGCATTTCTTCAGTTGTTTTATTCTCGAAAATTGTTCTCCATTCTATTTGGGCCATGTGCGATCTGATTGCTTCCCAATTTATAGTCTTCGAGTTTAAGTTAAAGTCCCCGAATTTACTTCTTTCCACAATATGTGTATTGTCTTCTAATGCTGCCGTCATATTTGTTGATATCTCGATTAAGTTATGGTCTGAGATAATGGTTGGGGTTATTTTTATATCAGCAATCAAGTTCGTGTTATTCGTGAATACCAGATCCAGGCAGTTATTTTTTCTGGTATTTTCTCTTATCTCCTGTGTCAGCATAAACTCATTTGTGGGAGCCAGCAACATTTTTGCTTGTTCCTGGTCTTCTCTTGTGCCCCCCTTGTCCTGGTATATATATTCCTATTCACCTTTTTGTATTTTATAAATGGGAAGTTAAAGTCTCCGCAGATCATTATATTGGGGGATGGAGGGTTTATGGCCTTTATTAGCTTTCTAATGTCATCAATGGCCTCCGAGAATTTTTCGGTTGGGGTGCTTGGAGGTCTATAGATGATTATTACTATCAAGTTTAGTTTTTCTATTTTCACTGCTAGGAGTTCCACATAGCTGTTTGATTTACTTATTATCGTCTCTGTCATATGACCTTCCTGTACAAATATAGCACAGCCACCTTTCCGTCTCGTCGTTCTATCCGCTCTTAGTAAGTTGAAGCCCTCTATATTTATCTCTTTCTTATCAATACAATGTTCGCAGTTTTCACAATTTCCTTGGCAATCTTTAAGATGAGTTTCTGTGAGGCATGCGATGTCCGCCCTTGTTTCGTCCATAAATCCTTTCAGGTACGAAACCTTATTGAGTGATTGGTTTGGTCTTATTCCTTGAATATTAGCCAGGACAATTTTTATGTTCTCTGTTTTTCGTTGCCCCTTGTGCATTTCAAGTTCGTTTTCCTTCGATATCGCTTGATTCGTTGCTCTATGATGCTCCGAAAGAGATTCGTTTCCTCCTACTTGTATTGGTAGCTTCTTGCCCGGTAGCGATTTGGCTCGGGGGTTTCCAGCTGTGTCAACTGCATGTGCATGACATTCAGCATTCGTAAGGTGTCTGCGATGAAGAAAAAATTTTCTTGTTCGCTTATTGTGTTCCTATTGTTATTTTAATTCCTATTGTCATTTAAACTTTTTCCTTTGTTCGTTGAGTCCGTCGGGAGATGTTGATATTAGCATTTATTCCCGAATTTGCAGGCTCCATATTTTGCGTAAGTTCTGCAAATGTCCGCGTGGTAGAATTTACATCCGTCTCCAAATATATATACACACACACACATATATATATATATATATATATATATATATATATGGAAAGGAAGGAAACAGAATTAAAAATATTTTTGAAAACGTGTTTATTGCGGCCTTTTACTGTTAGGTTATATTGTTATAAACGAGAAAGAGTCTTGGCCTATATATATATATATATATATATATATATATATATATTCCGGTTAGGTTATATTATTATAAACGAGAAAAAGTCCTGGGATTAATTTTTCTTTGTAGGAAAACTCAGAATAAAGCTAGGTTAGGCACTTATAAGTTAACATTGGATGAGTCTCACAATATAGTTACTTACATTTTAATAGCGTCTTCATTGAACGGTTCTTGCATTTCATCACAATTTTCTATAACAATCTGGGTAGATAAAAGTTCCTCCCGATCTACAGCTCTGAAAATTAGATGCGTTGCGTGAGCATAAAAACGTTGGTCTTCAAACAAATCAGGAGAATTGTATAGCGATAACTGACTCATGGTGTATATTTGAAAAGCACTAAGCGAAAAAACATACGAACTGAGGCTCTGAGATTAACTGCGCCCTTTTATAAAGGAGGCTTGTGACCAACCCACAAAACACAATCGCTAGCTTCCTATTAGCTAGCGGTGAATCTTGGGCGGGGCTTGACGCATAGGCCTGCATAGCGGCCAAACAGAAGTCCTGAGATCCGCCCACAGGCCTGTGATTGGTTGCCCCGTGAAATCTGGGGCGTGTCAGATATCCCCATTTGTGGAGAGACGAGAAACGCTTTGTTTTTTTATCTTGTATTCGACCGGGAGAGAGAGAGAGAGAGAGAGAGAGAGAAGAGAGAGAGAGAGAGAGAGTTGAGGTTGGAATGTGAAACGTTTTATGATGGATGAAACATAAAAGTGGAAGATTGTTAATTACTCATGAAGAAATCCGCTGTAAAATTTCCACGATACAATAAATATATTTAAAATAACAGCTGCGTGCTGCTGATTAGCCGAAAGTTTACGATCTCGGGAGAATGGAAATAAGATTGACCAGACGCTGGGCTGTATAATTTAATGATAAACATCATATGTATATATATATATATATATAATATAAATATATGAGAAAAGTTCAGAATGGTAGGGTGTTTATAGCCCGTAATAAAAAATTTTTTTGTCGTAGAAAGACAAGAAAAACTATGATTAGCAGAGATATATTTGGTACAATTCGCGTATGTTTGAGAGATACACTAAACGACGAGTCAATTGCTGATGAAGTTTTAATCTTTATGATCTCGAAATAAACTCCTGCGGAAAGTTTATTTATTGGAATTTTAAATGGATATTATCTATCACTTCCGCCAAACTCCACAATTTTCAGAACGATGTTTAATATACTGTAATTATTTATATATATATATATATATATATATATATATATATATATATATATATATATATATATATATATATATATATATTATTTTTCCATGAATATTCATGTCATTCTATTGTCCAGCTAATTACATTGTTTAATTAGATGTTTAGGAAGGTGTTTGCTTATATCGCTTTCACCCTTCTTCATTTCCCTCCTTTATTATATTTCCTTTCTATTTACTCATTTGTCCGAATTGTTAATTCTGATGAATGTCAATCTTTATACTCCACCTCAGACCTACTTTTAAACGGGGATATATATATATATATATATATATATACATATATATAGAAGAGACCGCGCGAGAGAGAATCCTGCTAGGGCGCTCTGGATACCCCTACCAACCGTGGAAAGATGTTTACACGAATTTTTTGATAAACATTTTTCCTGAATTGTACATATATAGGCTCGCCCTTGTTTTCCGTCCGAATTGTTAATTCTGGTGAAGATCAAGCTTTACACTCCACCTTAGACCCACTTTTAAACGGGAATATATATATATATATATATATAGCCATATATATACAGGGCGTCCCAAAAAAATGTATACACACTTTAACAGCTGGTAGCTCAATTGATGTTTCTTTCTTTCCAAGTTAAACCCATTAGAATTAATAATGGCAGTCAGACTAAGCTTTGAACAAAGGAAATTCATTCTAAAATGCTACTGGAAGTGTGAAAACGCAGTTGAAGTGCAAAGACAGTTTAGGAGGGAGTTTGAAACAGATCCACCAACGCGACTTACCATCACTCGAATTAGAGATAAGTTTGAAGCCGATGGAACTGTTCAGAATGTCCACAAGAAGCGTTCCGGAAGACCACGGACATCGACAAGCCCCACAAAGCAAGAAAGAGTACTGGAAACGTATCACCAAAGTCCAAGAAAATCTGTGCGGCAAGCGAGTCGTGAGGTAGGAATTTCAGAATCGTCTGTCCAACGCATTTTGAAGCGCTGTCAATGGAAAAGTTACATTCCAAGATTAGTCCATGCTATTAATGAAGATGATCCGGACCGAAGAGTGGAGTATTGCGAGTGGTACTTGGCACGATGTGGATGTGGATTGGACGAAGGGGTTTCGTAGAATACCCTCCGCGTTCACCAGACCTCACACCACTAGACTTTTTTTTATGGGGATACTTAAAAGACAAAGTCTACGCTATAAAACCTGCAAAAGTCGCTGAATTGAGAGCAGCCATTGAACGAGAATGCACACAAATACCAAACGAAATGTTTCGTGATGTTTGCGATTCCATTGCTTCGCGTTATCAGCAGTGCCTGGACCAGAACGGACGTCAGTTTGAAAACAGGCGTTGACAAAACAATTAAATAATGTCTGTACATTCTATTACATTTTGAAAATGAAATGTATTTTAATAAACACTGCCTTTATAAGTATTTAAAGTGTGTATACATTTTTTTGGGACGCCCTGTATATATATATATTAGGGTGATTCAAAAAAATCAAAGTTGTTTTTTTTTTAATTGTTCAACCTGTATTTTTGTTCCCTATGACAAAAAAGTAGTGTATGCCAAATTTGGTGAATTTTAAATAAAATTTACTATGTGCTACCAGGCGTCAAAGTTTCCCTCTTTTTCAATTTGTTTGTTTTTACAACTTATGATTTTATGTTTAATTGTTTATATTTCAGAAGTTTTAATTAATGGTTTATATACTACCTTGCTTTTAATTGTTGCTTGGAACTCGTAATTTTGTTACCAATTAATCGATTATGGAAGCTAGGCCTAACTCACCATCACCCAGCTGCTCATTTGGGAGAAGTTCTACGAGAAAAGAAACTGAAGTATGGCTAATTGGGCAGCCCTCTGCAGTACTAAAAACATCCGTATTACCATCAGAGAAGGAAATGATGGCCCTCTTCATGCAATACAGAAATATTAAAAAGAAGACATTAGAGAATCATGCTGCTCTAATGCAGATGATGTGCTAGCAGTTTGGAAAAAAGCAGGAATACCAGCAAAACAAAGAATACATGTAGTAGATAAAATTCAAGGAATACTGAAGGAATGACAGCTGCTGAAGAAAAACAAAGCAAACAAATTGAAAAGATCACAAAATTTAAATAATAAAGAAGAAAAATGGAAAGATAAACTGGAAAACTTATTTGACATTGCTCATGAGAATGCTATGCAGCTTATAAAAATAGAAGATAAGAAATTCTTGAAAATGCAACGTGAGAAAGGACGTCATGGAAAAATGGGTACCATTGATAAGGCTGTTGCTAAAAAAGAGCAAAGAGCAGCAGAAAAGCAACAATGTTATGAAAAGAGGAAAGCAGAAGAGATCAAAAGAAAGAAGAATGAAGAGGCTATCATACTCACCAGTACATCATCAGAATCAGAGGAGAGTAAAAGTGATGAATCTGGTTTCTGTGCTGCACAACCTTCAACATGGAAAAGTAAGGTTGGCAAACGTAGAAAATTGTTTGATGATAAATTATTAGGAAGTCTTGATGTTGCAAAATTGAGTGACAGAAATGCGTCTCTTTTTAATGCAAACAATCAGACATCGCTTGAATGGGACATCTGCGAACAAATAAAATGCATGTGTTTCAAAACAACGGCAGCCAATACTGGTCCTAGAAATGGTGCAGCTATTCTTCTAGAACAAAAATTCGACAACGATTTATTGTGGCTGGCATGTCAACACCATATATTTGAAATTATGCTGGAAGCTGTTGTTTCAGTCTTTATCACCATCTTCTGGCCCAGATATAGTCCTTTTTAAGAAGTTCAGAGAAAAATGGTCAAGCATTAATAAGGAGGACTACGAAACAGCATTATCAGATCTAGATATCTATGAAAATATTCATGACATCAAACATGACATAATTATATTTGCAACAAATCAACTAGATACATTCCAACCAAGAGACGATTACCTAGAACTATTGCAGTTAAAAATTATTTTTTTTGGAGGTGAACCAAAAGGTGGAATCAAATTTAAACATCCAGCGGGACTTCATCGGGCTTGGTGGATGGCCAAAATTACATATTCATTAAAAATTTTTATGTTCAAATCTCAGTTCAAAATTTCAGTAAAAGACAAAAAAGGACAAAGACATCTGTCTATTTGCTACTCGGTTATATGTAAAGGCATGGTTTACAGCTCCTGTGCCATCTTGCGCTCCTCGTCTTGCTCTGGAATTATTACAGAATCTTGTAGTCTACAAACAAATAAATGACACAATTGCATTTGTTGCTATTAAAAAACTGTTAGGTCACCTCTGGTACCTATCAGAAGAACTGGTAGCCTTGGCCTTTTATGATGATGAAGTGCCTGCTGAAACGAAAAACAAAATTGTAAAGGCCTTGCAAAATACAACAGAAACTCTTCCTGCAAAACGGGCTTTTTTAGATCCTGCACTTATTCCAATGAAGAAATTAGAAGATTTTGTCATCAAATACTCAAAGATTCTTTACAATAACATAATTTAGTTCAAAATTTTTATTCAAAGATGCTAAAGAATGGCATAATGATGAAGAGTATAACTCCGCTAAGAAATCTATCAAACAGTGGAAAGTCGTGAATGATATAGCGGAAAGAGGAGTAAAATTAATGGATGAATATAATAAAATACTAACACATGACGAAGACAAAAACAATTCTTGCTACAAGTAGTGAAAAACTACAGGGCTGTTTACCCTGATAGAAAGAAAGAAACATTGATGAAGTAAGGACAGCTAATGTCTCAAATATCATGCTAGTTTAATTATGCATGCTTGTGGTTATGGTAGGACCTACGGGGGAGCTTTCCACATTAAAAAAAAGCAATGCGCCTTGTACTGTACCCCCTGGGTGGTGTGGAAAAATTTGAGTCATTCTGTCAATTTTTAATTGCTGGTAGCAACTCCTAAAAATTAAAAATTTGCTAAAATATTTTAGGATAGTTGTTTTTATGCTGAAATGAACCATTTAAAGGGTTGAACACATTAAAATATAAAAAAAAATTTTTTACCCCCATATTTCAATCACCCTAAATTTATATATATATATATATATATATATATATATGTGTGTGTGTGTGTATATATAATATATATATATACAGTATATGTATGAGAGAGAGAGGGAAATAAACAGATAAACAACATGATCGAATGTTGCAATAACGGGATCCCCTGGTTGCCCCTACGAACCGTGGAAGGATGTTTACATTCCACCTTAGACCTACGGTTTAACACGGATCATTAAGTCAACCTGGCTAGCAACCGCGAAAGGACGCGCCGCCGCCGGGTCTCGAACCCGCCTACACTCCACCTTAGACCTACAGTTTAACGCTGTCGCCGGAGCCCGACGCATATAATCGTAATATTTTATGGGCGTATAGACGGTTGTGTACGTGCCAAACGAAGTATACACTGTGCCAACTGGCTAATGATGCCTGGAGGCCCTGGCTGATTAAACAGACTGGCTGATTAGGAACATTAAGACAACGGCCGCTCGGCTGAAGTCTTAATATGCGTTTGGCTCCTGCCAGGCGAACACCTCTCCTCCTTTCTCTCTCTCCTTCTCCTCTCTTTCTCTTGGGGATAACTCCGCCTACAAGTTGCATAACCCCTTGTTGCTCTTGCAACATACCCCTCCCTCTTTGGTGCATAGCAACGTGCAACATTCCCCCTTGTTGCATAACAACGTGCAACATCCCCTCCCCTTGTTGCATAACCCCCTTTGCAACACCTTGCACAATTGATCAATATTGCAGTGCAACATTCTTGCACTCGTCCATTTTGCGCCCACACTACTCACGTTTTCCGTGTTGCGTGATACGGCCACACGTTATACGCTTAACTTCAATTCTCAGGCTATTTACAGACAGCATATAAATACCGAGCGTAGTTGCGGCTTTATAGCAATAGTCTTGGCTCATATGTTTACTGTACTAAATACTGGGGCCAGAAAAATTTGGTTGCCGACGGTAGTGCAACGTGCACGTAAACCGGCCCCAGACTGCGGGCTCGAGTTTGACTGTGATATGGGCCTGAAGAGTTGAGAAGGGTGGAGCAGGAAATGAACTCTAAATGTGAAAGTCGTGTAGTTGAAACTGAGAAGAGGGACTGTAATGTGTGTAGACGCACATTTTTCAATAATAGTCGTTTTGAATTCCATAAATCAAATGAGACGTGTAGGAAAATGAGAATTTGCGAGTGCGGCATGCATCATATGATGGACAGTTGGGGAAAATTCGAGCAGAAATGTGATGAAATTTGTTGTACTACATGTTATGAGAAATATAAGGCAGATGGTATAAAGCATGTATACTAAATGAAAGTCGCCAAACCTAAAAATAAACCATATATAACTGTACACTACGAAATAGAGACTTACAGAAAACCTGAAACAAAAGAGGTTATCCCACATTTACTTATAAGCCAGACTGTCTGCAACGAGTGCATGAACGTCGAGTGTGATGAATGTCGCAAATGTAGTAAACGAACAAATATTTTTAAAACGACTGCACACGACTCCCCTGTGACGCACTTTCTGTCCTATATTGTCAAGTTAGTGAACCAGTTAAAAAAAATGACAAAATTTGATACACAATTCCTTTACAAGGAACTGCTTGAACACGAATCATCGGAGGAAGAGGAAGCAAACTTATAAAGATGCAAATAAGAGGTGATGTTCAATTTAAAGACTGTTATTCACACCTTGTAAACTAGCTAAGCTACCCAAGTGATGGGCGTAGCCGCCGAAGTTTCAAAAGGGTTTCTTCCTTACACTTTCCTCATTCGCGACACTTTAAATTATGTTGGACTACCACCCCACCAAACATTACTTAAACTATGACAACATGAGCGTTAGTGAGCGTGAAGATTTTGAGAGGTACTACAACAGTTTTAATGAAGATAATCCTTACAATATAGCAGATGACTGTGAGAGTTATTGCGTGAATGACATGCGTATACTTCGAGTATGTTTCCAAGCATTTTTAAGGATGTACATAGACCGGTTCAACTGCGACCCGTTCCAAGCCGCAACCACAATCGCGTCATTGTGTTTACTTTGTTACTGTTTTACCGAAACAATCCACGCAGTTATGGCTATAAGGCTGTTTACTGGCTCATACACCTACAACAACAGACCAGTGTAAGTCTATACATAAAACATGCTCGCAACACGGGGGGAAGTGGCCATTAAGATCAATGGCCGTGTTTTTTAGGTGGCTGGTCTAAGGGAAGATCCCGCCACTGGTGAGAAGACGGCGTACTCCTTCAATGGATGCTGGTGGCATGGATACCGACGTCCTGAGTATAGTATCATAGGAGATATCCATGGTGGATCTCCTGCCGACAGTCTGGCATGGACCCGTACCCGTGACCGACTTACATGCTCTCAGTTCACTCACAAGGTTTTGTGGGAGCACGAGTATGACGCCTGGATGGAGACAGATGGAGAGTACCGCGAAGAAATAAACACCATCAAGCGTTCAATGGTGGTGGACCCTCTCAAATGCGGCGATAGTAAGTTTGGAGGACGCACAACTACGACTTCTGTTCTTTATACCTCTACGTGATGAAGAACAATCCTTACCCCGTAGGCGCACCTGAAAAAATGGTGGATTCCGCCCTGCCTACCACCGAAGTGTTTTCAGCTTATTTGAAGGAGAACTATTTCGGACTTTCTTTCGTAGATGTGCTCCCCCCTCGCAACTCATGGATGCTAATCTTGAACGTCGTTATAGACCACAAACTCATGTTCCCTCTGTGTGTGAAGTGCGCAGAGGAGAACAATGAGGACTGCAAACATACAATCAATTAGAGGAAGATCAGAGGTGTATATACAACTCCTGACCTGCCCCTAGCCATTCGCCACGGGTACAGAATATTTAAAATATATGAGGTGTGGAGGTTTCAGAACAGGATACCCGCAAGAAGTTGGGACCGAAAATGAAAAATCGGCGTATATTCAACGCTACCGTGAGTGTGAAGGGATAAAACTTGAACGAGACCAAATTGCGAAGAACCCTGGCGAGCGAGCGCTTTAGTGCAAAGTTATAACGAAGTGTGGAATTACGTCAACGCTCTCCATAAAGCGGTCATGGAGATCGTGAATGTAGTAATACATAATAAAGTACAACAGAACCGAATTGGCTACAGACACACCAAGTGTCACAAACATACCTGAAGCCAGTTTCTCAATAGCCTACGCTCGCATCAAACTTTGGAGTCTACTGCATTCTCTTGGCCAGAGGGTTCTGTACGCAGATACAGATAGTGATATTCACGGAGAGGGAAAGTGAATATATGCCTCCTATTTGGGAATTCCTTGGAGAGTTGACTGACAAGATCAAGGATGAGTATGGAGATAGCGCCTACGCTGATTCTTTTCCCTCAACAGGCCCAAAAACTTAGGGGTACGGGTGAGGGTGGAAATGAAATATATCGTGAAGGCTAAAGGCATCACTCTTAACCAGGAGAACCGACAGATCGTCAAATTTGAGTCGCTGAAACAGCTAGTGAGTTTAGATGAGGGTGACCAACCACCCCAACTGAGTGTAGGAACCCATAACTCTCGGGCACAGAAGTTGGGGGTGTTAAGGAGCTTAGGGGTACGAAAGTGTTCGTAACACATACAGGAAACGTTATCAGGTGCCTGGCACCTACGACACTCCCCCCACTGGGTACCGTGAGGTGTAAATATTTGTTATATAAATAGTTATTATACTGTATTAGAGTATTTACTTGACGAAATTTTACAATTTATTTATTTTTCCTATTTATTACATGTATTTAATTATGTTTCAGCAAGCGTTTCATTTTCACCTGTGTGTGTGTGTGTGTGTGTGTGTGTGTACAAGAAAAATCTAAGCACCACCCACTGCATGTTACTGTCCAACAAAAAGAATCGTGTGACTCATGCTTCTTATCGGGACATGTCTCCTCCCTACGTACTCAGTTGACCCACGCAAGCCCTGGTTCTCAGACGTGTCTTTTTAACTGTTAAAGAATTATCGCGTAGAAGAAAAAATAACGATGTCGTCCAATGATATTGCATGCTCTACATTCCTGAAGTGATATTCACTAAAGTCTACAGATGTGGTGAACACCCAAAGAATTTCTAGTCATCCATCCTTTGAAACTTTTAAGGACGCATTAAATCGTGCGAAGCGTGAGGAGCACGACGTCCAAATACTGTATAGATATTCTGGTGAGAGCATTGCTGGTTCGCGGCTCAACCGATGTGAGGGATTATGTTGTAAGATTAAACTGTACGAAAGAGTACATATATCGTGAAGTGAAAGATTCCACGCTTGCAGAAGAGAAACAAAGGACCTGGGTTGTGAACCTTGTTGATGATTGGTGTGACAGGAGATATTATACCATGTTACATCACACCGAGTACGCGTACACTAGGACGGAGAGTGTAAATCTTGTGATTATGGAGAGTTTAAAATATTTCTACCACTACATCCATGTATATCATGACGAGGTGGCCAGCGAAGTTGTAGCTAAAGGTTTATGTGAATTTTTAGTAGAGTTTAGGGACGAGTATCGTTTGTCCAGCAAAAAGGACAAGTATGGAAACTTGTTTCTCTCAAACAGATCGCCAGAGTATTAATAAATGTGCATAGCTGTATGTGCATAAGTGTAGGAGATGTATGTCACGCATTCCAGGAAGTGTGTGTGATAAAACGTTAAAACGGATATGAGAATAAAAACCCACTCTAATAGACAGAGTTTATTTCCACGACAGTTTCGACGCCCACTGGCATCCTCCTCGGGTGGATACAGAAACACAAATGAAACAAAACAAGAGGAAAACAGTTCAGGGATCGACCGTTAAGAATTCGCACCTAGGTTGGATTCCATTCTCTCGAGACAGGAGGGGCATTTTCATTAAGTACATTCGCACAAATTTTTAAAACTATCTTCCTGTTCTAAACATACAGATTCTATTATTTTTACATAATTATTACATTTATAATTAAATAAATTACATTTAATATTGCATAATTATTAATTACAGAAATTATAAATTTATTATTACATTGGTTATTACATTGTTGTTTATTAACCGAAAAACGAATGAAAAAGGCGATTAGGAAATAATCCAGAGACCATTGAGAAATTCGCACCTAGGTTAGATATCGTTCTCCCGAAACCAGAAGGGCATTTTATTACAGGGTCAGCTTATAACTACATTTCCACAAATTAAAAATATCTTCTTGTTCTATACATACAGATCCTAATGTTTGACATAATTACTGCATATATTTATTTCCACATTAATTACTTCCATTATTACATTTACTAAAAGCGAGTAAGGAAACATTCCATCCAGAGACATTTAAGAAATTCACACTTAGGTTCGAACACGTTCCCACGACTCCGTAAGGGATTTATTGACCAAGAATCTCATTAAAGGGTCTAACTTATAAGTACCTTCGCACAAATTAAATCTGTGTGTATAGAAAAAGTAGATAATTTTAATTTGTGCGAAGGTACTTATAAGTTAGACCCTTTAATGAGATTCTTGGTCAATAAATCCCTTACGGAGTCGTGGGAACGTGTTCGAACCTAAGTGTGAATTTCTTAAATGTCTCTGGATTGGAATGTTTCCTTACTCGCTTTTAGTAAATGTAATAATGGAAGTAATTAATGTGGAAATAAATATATGCAGTAATTATGTCAAACATTAGGATCTGTATGTATAGAAACAAGAAGATATTTTTAATTTGTGGAAATGTAGTTATAAGCTGACCCTGTAATAAAATGCCCTTCTGGTTTCGGGAGAACGATATCTAACCTAGGTGCGAATTTCTCAATGGTCTCTGGATTATTTCCTAATCGCCTTTTTCATTCGTTTTTCGGTTAATAAACAACAATGTAATAACCAATGTAATAATAAATTTATAATTTCTGTAATTAATAATTATGCAATATTAAATGTAATTTATTTAATTATAAATGTAATAATTATGTAAAATAATAGAATCTGTATGTTTAGAACAGGAAGATAGTTTTAAAATTTGTGCGAATGTACTTAATGAAATGCCCCTCCTGTCTCGAGAGAATGGAATCCAACCTAGGTGCGAATTTCTTAACGGTCGATCCCTGAACTGTTTTTCCCTCTTGTTTTGTTTCATTTGTGTTTCTGTATCCACCCGAGGAGGATGCCAGTGGGCGTCGAAACTGTCGTGGAAATAAACTCTGTCTATTAGAGTGGGTTTTTATTCTCATATTTTGACCTTCACGTAAAAAAGTGAAGTTTTTTGCATTTGTTAAAACGGATATTACTTCATGCATCGCAGATGGAAAATTCTCTAAACGACTATCCGGTATAATGGGATACACATATTCGCCTCATTCACCAATGCGCCTCGAGTCTTTCATGTTGGAACGATCTCGTACACAAATCACTAACGTTTGGCGGCGTTCATGAGGCAACCCTTGTGAATCATACACACCACACACCTTCTACCTCCCAACCGCTTCGCATGGTCCCACCGAGTCAAACAGCACACCGGGGGCTCATAGTTACCTCAGAGCTTGACCTGTCTGGACATTCTCTCCTCACAGGATCAATAGAAAACATAAAAGATAGAACTTCCGTTGAGCAGCATCCTCAATGCAGTAATTGCAGTATACGATGTGTCCATTAGGGTGGAGCGAAAAATACTTCTTTTCTAGTATGAAGTTCTAATAGTGATTAATAGTTGCATTTAGTGGACGATATATACCTGCCAAAATATGAGTTCATTTGTTTAATATTTTCAGCTGCCACCACGGGCTAAAGTTAACACAATTTGGGTAAAAAGGAAAAAAATGCTTCTATTTTAGGTTTTCAAACATTATAAAATTTTCTTAGAATTTTCTAATAGTTTGATTAAGATTCTTAAATGATAAGAATTCGTTTTGTAAAAATGCCTTTTCATATGCGTAATATCTTCAGCTGCCACAAGAGGGCTGAAGTTAACTTAAAAATGAAAATTAAGTATGATTCTGTATTTACTTGAAAAGGGAACAGTAATAAATTTGGATGTCTCTCCTCCTTTATACTGGCTTGAGACAGTTAAGAAACGTTATTTCGTGCCGTAGCGGAGTTACCACCCTTTCCCCAACCAACCTCCCTCTAGAAAGGGTTCTTGCTGAAGACTATTTAGTATTTGCTTTTGTGTCAAATTTTGGCTGTTTTTTCCTTGATTCTAATGTAGCACGAATCCAACCGTCTCTGTTTGTAGGTCCGCAGACTGATCCAGCACGTCTGTAACGAGCTTGACGCATCTCTCTACGCCTTGTGTATGACATAGAAACTGAAATAATTCTGAATGAAGAGTAGTACCATGTTTGATGCATGATTCAATATCATCAAGAGAAACTCCTTTGGTTATCGGTGGTTCTGCTATCTGAAAATCTTGCCACATAATGAGATCTGTATAGACTGACGCACATGCTCCCTTTCATCAGCTATCATTGCAATGAGAATGTTTTCTTGATTTGCGTAATATGCATTTCGCTGAATGACTGAGTCATGTACTCTCCTAAGCTCTTCACGGAGATACGGGCTTCTTGCAATCATATGCCACATATGTTTAGCACCATATTGGCATAATGGTTTACGCTTTATCTGAAACCATATTGGTGCGTATACCCTAACAATGAAAGTAGCTAATTCTTGTAAATTGCCTGAAGGATTCTCTGTGCTTGCATATAACCGCAGAGTCCTGTTTGCTGTGGTGAGCCACCTTGAATGTGATATATTGCCTGGACTCTTATGACTAAGACTCTTTGAGAATGTTCCACTTGATATAGCCTTCTGAATTTCAAGAAGGTATTTCTGGTCAGTACTTATGTCATCTACATCAACTTCACACATGTCCTCTTGAATTTCAATGGGTTTGAAGTTAACTATGGGAAGCTTTTCACAGTCTGAAAGTGCTCGGCCAATTTCTCCTGAAAATGCTAATGGTCCAGTAGTGGTACCATCCAAGTGATGAAACAGATGGCGCAATGGAAGTTCATTAAGGTGTAAAAGGCATATCAGCCACTGCAATGGCTTATTAAAGGCTTCTTCCAGTAATCTTATTGTGCCTCCAATACTACCAGTGTTAACCACTGTCGAATCACAGCCAACTGCCACGATGTTCCCTATATCAACATTCCTTTCTTTCAAGCAATTCACTAGCGCTGTGCAAATGTATTTAGCTTTGCCACTGGAAGGTGTCACATGTGCAAAGTACAGAGAGTGTGGTTCAGATATTATGCTGATATGCTCTTCGCGTTTGGTTCTTTGGTGGTTAGAGCCATCACTCTCCTGGACTTGAATCATTGTTTTATCCTTTCTGCCATCAAAGTATAATCCCCGCATGGTTTTTGGCTCTCCTATCTGTTGTAGTTCCTTTCTCTGTTTTTGTCTTTCACGTCTTAGCTTACGTCTGTCTATAATATTCCCTTTGTCTTCGGGAGTAACAATTTTAAGATCTGCCAATACTGCAGAAGCAATAGCAGCCCCAGCTCTGTCCGACATTTTAAATCTATCATAAGTAATTGCTAATGAAGGCAGTGGCTCACGCATCTGTTGTTCTCATATTACATATTGAGTCGAGGTTGTATCTTCCTCATTATCTTCAGATATCTCTTCTAGTTGTTGAAGTTCACTTGTCTCTGTTTCGATTTGTAAGTTGGACGTATTGGTTATAGCAGCACTAGTTGTTTGTGAGGATTCCAGACGTGCTTTTTCCATTTCCTTTCGATGTTCTCTTGCTTGTAATCGTCTTGTGTGTGCTATGTCAATGCTTCCTATCACCATTATTCTGCGTGTTCGTTGGTCATTTAAAAAATCCTGCTCTTTTGGAGGGACTTTCTTACTCTTTTCACATGAGCATCTCCTAAACTCCTTACATTTGCAGGTGCAGATGTCAAACAAAGTGCATTTTGAAGAGTTTTCAAATTCTTGAAGCTGATTTTTGTAATTAGGCTGATCCTTGCGTGACTTGTATGGCTTTAATAAGGACCTGTATTTATCATGGTACACTCGCATCATCTGTAAAACGCGTGTATGTGAAACTATTGGCAAAGAGGCCTTCTTCCAAATATTTTCTACCTTTTTGGAAACTGCCTCTGCTATTTCAGAAAATGAAGGCTCCTTGTTATTCATCTGCTCCTTCACTAAATGTTTTGTGAACAGGTAATCTTTCATAATGCAGTTATAAGTTGGTAGTTGCATATCACTCATCTCACAAGGTACTTCAAATATGGCACACTTCATATGTTCTCTAGTGAAATGTTTATATTTAGTATTTGATGCCATAATATTTTTAAGAAAATTCACAATCACAAAATATCCTGTAACATCAAAACATTATATAATTAATATATAATATATTTTATAAGTATATATAATATATATAAATATATAATATATTATATAAATAAACTAAAATTATATAATACATTATAACAAGCATTTTATAATAAAATCAATATTATCTCTATATAAATCACTTTAAAATAAAGTTTTATAATATTCCGATCATATTAAAAAACTCTCCGAACTGAGCAACTAGGCCCACTACCTAAGAAGACAAGTGTTAACACACTGTTCTAATGACTCACAGAAAGAAATTCCTTCACACCAAAACCCTCCCCCACAACCCTCCCCAAACCCTCCCCCACAACATTCAGTGTAGTCTCAACATGACTCAGTTACTCTAAATTGTGTTAACTTCAGCTCTCTTGTGGCAGCTGAAGATATTAAGCATATGAAAAGGCATTTTTACAAAACGAATTCCTATCATTTAAGAATCTTAATCAAACTATTAGATAATTCTAAGATAAAATTTTATAATAGTTTGACAAACCTAAAATAGAAGCATTTTTTTCCTTTTTAAACAAAATTGTGTTAACTTTAGTCCCCTGGTGGCAGCTGTAAATTTTAAACAAATGAACTCATATTTTGGCAGGCATATTTCGTCCACTAAATGCAACTTTTAATCACTATTAGAACCTCATACTAGAAAAAAAGTATTTTTCGCTCCACCCTAGACTGTCCATGTTGAAATCTGTACGCGTATTCAGGCGTAATACCGGTGTTATTAATTATGTATTTGAAACGAAATGTAGACGATCAGACTCCGGTAGACGCAATGTTATTTCTTTAAGAGTTGATGAGATGAAGAGAATCTTCGTGTTGGTTGAGAAGTGGAGTGAGGACAGATATAAAATACCTGTGAGTTAAGCACAAAACGAGAGCAGATTAGTGATGCACCCTTATAAGCTATTATTTGTACGCTATGCGTAAATCGAGCCAACGATGCGTTGATATACGGCTGATGTAGAAGAATGCTGCTGAAAATAACGCCCTTATCCCCACACGAAGCCGTTTCATTCTCGACAGAATGTTTGAAGTCGTCGTTTTCCGTAAACTGAAACCTATATTAGACGCAGGGGGCTCCATCTTGTTGGAACGTATATCTTTCACTCTATCTAACTGATATTCGACGAATTAGTGGTGAAAGATATACTTTCCAACAAGATGGAGCCCTTGCTCACAGAACATGCCAAACTGCCACATTCCTTGAGAAAGAAACACTGGATTTTATCGAACCCAATATGTTGCAGGCTAGTAGCACCTATCTTTTACCACTAGATTATGGTGTTTGGGAAGCCCAGCAGTCCGAAGTTTACATCCCTGGTACCAATATAAGAGACATAGATGAACTACGCGAAAGAATTCTGCTCAGCTGGGAGAAGGTGTCTCAACGATAACCAGGTGTATTGATCAGTGGCGTCCACATTTTGAGGCCTGCGTTGAGCAAGAAGGGGGACACATCGATCAACTTCTCAATTAAGACGAACAACATGTTAAGGTAAGCAACTATGAAGTTTGGGAGCTCTAGTCCTCTTACTTTTTTTAATATGCCAGTTTACCTCTAAGGGGTAACTTTTTTACACACCCTGTATATATATATATATATATATAATATATATTATATATATAATAATAATAATAATACACACAGACCGTGCATGGAACAAGGAACTCTTCTAGGAAAATTAAATCCACTATAGTCCAAATAAGTAATGGTAAATGACAAACACTATAGTTTTTCTTTTTCATGATGTTTGGCCGACGTGGGCAACGGGTCACTCGCAAAGAGGTCCAAAAAATATAGCTTCCCTCATCAGCTATTTGCAAAGCAGATAAAATCCAGCTTTGGGATAGGATCTAGGGTTTAAAGCAGCCTAGCCCCGCTACATTTAGAACAGCAGATACAACAGCTCAACACAGAAATAAACAACAAACTCAAAGAAAAACAAACTGAAACATTCAGGGAATTCATAACAACACTAAACCACTCCACAGATACATCCAGGCTATACAAGACTATAAACAGCATTACCCACTCTAACAGCGGCATTCACACCTCACACGCGGCTATCTGTCGCAGCCAAAATAATATCCCAACATACACACAACAAGCTAACATTCTAGTTAATCACTACGCAAAGATAAGTCACTTAAACAGAGACAACAACCAGAAACACGCAGACAGACAAACAGCCAGACACAAGAAAACCTACAGACTCGACACGACCATTACACCCTTCAATACAGACCAGACCACCAAGATCATCAAAAACATTAAGAATTCGAAGGCTACTGGACAAGACAACATATCTAACATACACCTTAAACACTTGGGCCCACAAGGAATACTAGCTCTCACAAATATCAGCACATATTCATACCAACACTGTATTATTCCTGACATATGGAAACAAGGTAAAATTATTACACTACTCAAACCAAACAAAAATCCAACAAAACCAGCTTCCTATAGACCCATTACTTTACTATGCACACCTTCCAAAGTAACAGAAAGACTAATCTTACAAATCACCAACCCACACATTCCACTATCGCCTACTCAACATGGATTCAGACCTCACCACTCAACCACGACATTACTCACTAACCCTAACCTCACGCAGCACATCATGGATGGCATCAACTCCAGACGACCAGCTCAACGTACACTATTAGCAACAATAGACATTAGTAAAGCATTTGATGTTATCCCACGCTTCCCTCTCATAAACAAAATACTCAACACAAACATGCACAATAACACCAAAAGGTGGCTGAGCAACTATCTTTCAGGAAGATACTCACATGTCACATTTAATGGCAAGTCATCCAAAAACAAGCTTTTTTCCGAACGGGGTCCCTCAAGGCTCTGTTCTCTCACCAACACTCTTCAACTTATACATGCATGACATTCCAACACCCATAGATAACAAGCTTACCTTATCATCATATGCAGATGACATCACTCTAACATCCACCCACAACAACATCGACACCGCTACAAATAACCTACAAACATACATAAACAGTATACAAGACTGGCTCACACACAATCGACTCAAAGTAGCGCCCACAAAATCAACCATCACCTTGCTTACAAGCAATACAAAAGAACACCAGGTAATTCCACAGCTTACACTAAACAACATCAACATTCCACACACTCACAGGACCAAAATACTTGGGGTCACATAAAACACATCATTATCTTTTGCAAACCACATTCAGGACATTAAAAACAAATGTACGTCAAGACTTAACACGCTTAGGGTACTAACAGGCACAAACTTTGGACACCAGCAGGAAACAACATCACTCATATACAAACAATATATTCGCTCAGTTATGGACTATGCTAGCCCATGCTGGACACCCATTATCTCAAACACACACATAAACACCTTACAGACAATACAAAACAACGCACTTCGTATCATTACAGGATGCACTCAAACAACACCAATAGAACACCTGTACACAGAAACAAAAATACTGAAAGTTAGGAAACATTTAGACATGAGGGGAACACAGTTCATGGCAGCAGCGACAACTAACCCACAACACCCTTGCCACTACATGTACAATCATGCACCAACACCTCGCACCATTAAGGTAACACCAGAGAGACATTATAACCAAATACTCCATTCCATACCACGCCCCACAGACATCACACAGTACAGAAAACACATACACACACACACATGTAACCCACAAAGCACTGACACGACTCGGTCAGAATGCGGTCTTGGGTGCGAAGCCGTCACCCATTAACAGGTCAGAGATCAGCCTGAGCAGATCGGATCGAGTTAACTTAGCACGATTCTGATGTGGACATCACCCCAACTTACGGACATATAAACACAGACTAGACAACTCCATAGACGACACCTGCCACCTGTGCCAGGACACACCACAAACAATTGAACACATTATGACAGACTGTACCGCTCTAGCACAACAATGAACACAACACAACATCATTAGTCCGCTGAACCTCTGGTCCACTCCGGAGAGGGCGATCGGTTACCTGCGTGCCGCCGGCTTGCTCGATCAGGGTGGGCTGATCGGCTAAACAACAACAACAACAACATTTAGAACCTCAATATAAGCAAAAGACTCGTTGCATTCACGTCGGATTGAATACATCAAAGAAAAAGGGGTAACTATTATATTTTCAGCCAAAATCCAAAACTTAAACCTCAACTGGCAGAATTGAGCGTCCACTTTTCAAGGCACATAATATGTCCGTTTCATGATGGGAGTGAACTCAGAATGGTTCCATGAGGTTTCTTATAATACACTCCCATCATGAAACGGACATGTTATGTGCCTCGAAAAGTGGACGCTCAATTCTGCCAGTTGAGGTTTAAGTTTTGGTTTTGGCTAAAAATATAATAGTTAACCTTTTTTCTTTGATGTATTCAATCCGACGTGAATGCAACGAGTGTTTTGCTTATATTGAGGTTCTAAATGTAGCGGGGCTAGGCTGCTTTAAACCCTAGATCCTGTCCCAAAGTTGGATCCTATCTGCTTTGCAGATAGCTGGTGAGAGAATCTATATTTTTGGGACCTCTTTGCGAGTGACCCGTTGCCCACGTCGGGCTAATATCATGAAAAAGAAAAACTATAGTGTTTGTTATTTACCGTTACTTATTCGGACTATAGTGGATTTAATTTTTCCAGAAGAGTTCCTTGTTCCATGCACGGTCTGTGTGTATTATAAAAAGCCTCAGGGAACCATTCTGAGTTCACTCCCATATATATATATGTGTGTGTGTGTGTGTGTGTGTGTGTGTGTATTGTTGATGCGTGTATATAGCTTAAACGTGTATTACGTGTATTCTGATGTATGTATGTAGAATTCTGTACTAGCTGTATTATTTCTTATGCGTATATATATATATATATATATATATATATAATATATATATATATATATATATATCGGGTGGTCCGAAAAAAATGACGCATTTTTTAAAAATTAATATCTCAGTAACCCCTTCCTTATCATGACAATTTTTATATGCAAGATACTTTCAAACTTCTTTTTTTGAATGCAAGAAACGGAATTCTGATATCTTTTATAGTTTTTCTCGCAATTAACAAAGTAACAACATGGGTCAAAAAAACGAATATCATGAGAAAGGAAAAATTTAATCAGAAATTTAACTAATTAATTTACAGTAAATGATCGATTGGACCACCACTCTGTTGACACACTAATCTAAGTCTTTTCTTCCACACAAAAATAATACTTCTTACTTCATTAATGCCAATTTCTTGCCAAGATTCAAGTATTTTACTTTTTAATTCTGATTCGGTGAATTTTTCTCGTCGACTTCGGTAAACCTTCTCTTTTAGTAACTCCCAAATTGAGTAGTCCATAGGATTACAATCTGGGCTTTGTGGTGGCCACTCATTTTTCGTTATTAATTTTGGTGTATTGCTAATCAGAAACGACTGTGTGGCGTAGCTTGTATGCGACGGTGCTCCATCTTGTTGAAATATGAAATCATTTTCTTGATACAGGCGACGACAATCCGGCAACAATTTTGTTCTTAAAAGTTCAATGTAATTTGCAGAATTCACCTTTGTCTTTTCAGTTTCAATAAAATGAACATCTGTCTTGCCATTCCAAGAGAGCCCTGCAGATATCATAACCTTTTTGGAGAATCTTGACGTTTCATGATACAATCTGTTTATTGAAACGTCACACTTTTTACCACGCCCGTAGACAACATCATTTTGACGGTTTCGCGGAATTTCTAGAGTGAAATCTTTTTCATCCGTGAAGACTATCTTTTTAATATCAACGACAGAGAAATTATCAAGTAACTTTCTGCACCTTGTTTTTCTTTTATCCTTAACAGTATCACTTTTTCTAGAAGATACTATTCTTTTGAAGGCTTTTAGTTTTTGTGCTTTAATTATTCGGTGTACAGAAGTCTTTCCAATATTCAAATGTTTAGCAATTCTTCTTTGTGACAAATGACTTCCTGGTTTATCTTCTTGAGAGCAGATTTTATCGTTGATGTAATCCACATTTTCTGGAACCGAAGCTGTTTTAGGTCTACCGCTTCCTGGTTTTCTGGCAGTACGGATTCGCGAATCTTCTTTAAGAGTCTTTCCACTGCACGCCTTTTCCACTTTTTGCCGGGAAACTCTTGCAATAACCTTCCAGTCTTCCATCCTTTTTCACAGTAACAATTTTTAATGAGAATACGATCTTCCTCTGACAACATCATTAAGGGTACTGACGAATTGTTAAAAAATAAAAATATCCACAATTTGACTTGTTCATTCCTGTAGAGTTTTGTAATAACTTGCAAAAATATCGCATGATATCGTATAAAATGATATCGTATAAAAACGGATATTATATTGCGATTTTTGTTTTTTGACCCATGTTGTTACTTTTGTTAATTGCGAGAAAACTATAAAAGATATCAGAATTCCGTTTCTTGCATTCAAAAAAGAAGTTTGAAAGTATCTTGCATATAAAAATTGTCATGATAAGGAAGGGGGTTACTGAGATATTAATTTTTAAAAAATGCGTCATTTTTTTCGGACCACCCGATATATAACTCCAATTATTCCTGTTTTTGCGTCTAATGCATTTCTTCTCTACTACTCGTGTTATACAGTATACGTGTTAAATAATTTCAATTATTCCTGTTTTTGCGTCTAATGTGTATACGAGGGCCATCCTTTTCTACGGCTTTCTTCCGCCTCGAAACAAGGGCCTTTATTCCTTCCTGGTAAGGTAAAAGTCCGCTGGGTTCCGCTGGAGCCACCTCTTTACCTCCTCAACAGCCTCATCGTCACTCTGAAATTTTCTTCCACGAATAGCATCCTTCATTGGCTCAAACAAATGGAAGTCTGAAGGTGCCAGATCCGGGCTGTATGGAGGTTGGGGTAACACAGTGAGGTGCATTTTTGTGATGGCCTCTCTTGTTTGCAAACTGTTGTGTGGTCTTGCTTTATCGTGCAAAAGAAGGACGTCTTCCATTTTTCTTTCCGGTCGAACTCACTTTATACGTCTCTGGAGTCTCTCTAGAGTAGCAATATATGCCTCTGAGTTGATTGTTTGTCCTTTCTTCATAATGTCCCAGAAGATGGTGGCCATAACCTTTCTTTCAGAGGAAGCCATTTTGAACTTTTTCTTGCGTGGGGAGTCTGCGGTGATGCCACTCCATGGATTGGTGTTTTGTTTCAGGTTCAAAGTGGTGTACCCAAGTCTCATCCCGTCACAATTCGTGAAAGAAAGTCATCCCCTTTTGTTTAGTATCGAACCAACGACTCAGAAGCAATTTTTTTTCTTTGGGCTTTGTGATCTTCAGTCAGTTCGCGAGGAACTAACCGTGAACATACTTTTGAGTATCCCAGTTGCTGAATTATCGTATTCACACCTCCTTCACTAATTCCTAGCTCCTGCGCAGGGGAGTTTAGTAAAGTGTATCATGCTCAGATCGAATACTGAAAAACTTGGAATTTCAAGATTGGCAGTATGTATTCCTATGTAAAATTGAATTTAAGAGGGGTTCGTCTTCTGCAACTTTTGCAGTGTTCAACATCGCACTTTTTTGTCGAAAAATGGGATTTTTGGCCAATTTCAAAGACTTGGTAGCCTCAAATGACCTCCATATGTTCCATATTGTTCCCATACACCCTTACGCATTTCTAGGGGAAGGCTTGGACCCATTTAAGATCAGCCAAAGTGGTTCATAACCCCTAAAATAACCAAAATCACCCAAAATGGCCCAAAACTAAGGAATTGTATGATTTTTAGTCTTCTATACACCACATTTCGCGGCTGTTCTCTTCATCAGGCAGAATCTTTGTGTTCTTCTTTCTTGGTCTTGCATTTTCTTTTTTTTCAGAAACGTATCCACCAATTTTTATTTATTTTCTTTTTGGCATCACTGAGTGTGATGGCAGCTACCCCCACCTTTCCGCAAGCTGCTGTGACGTTCAACCTTTTTTAGGCAATTGCAATTCTTCTTTAATATTTGTATAAGTCCCTCCTCCACCCCAGCTTGTAATAATATGCTGGTCAACTGAATGTTTTGAGATTTTTTCTTCTGAAAGCATCTTGATTTGTCTAGCAGGTCTTGTAGAAATCTAAAACATGTTCATAATGTCTTGCTTTGACTTGGAAACTGGCAATAATTCTCTGTGATCGATCCTAGCACGAACAAAACCATCTCTTCTCTCTTGCCCATACACTGCATGAGCTGCAGCTGAAACTTCCTGGACTGCTCTTTCACAGCTTTGAGTGTAAACTGAGAAGTTCTCAACTTCAGGTGGAGACCTGAGAAGCTCCTCAACTTCTCCTCTTGACATCTTACAAGTTTCATACAAGCTCATACAGTTTCTCCTTATCCCAATTAATCACAGTGATTGGAGAAGTGGCATCAAAATTCAGTTTAGGGTTTCTATGAGTTCTCAGACTCATGTCTCCATACTCAGACTTACCTCTGATCTTCTTGATCATCTCAACCGCCCCATGCCCTCTCCTCCTCATCCTCACTGCACAGGAGAGAGGCAATGAGGTTCTCACTGTGAGCATGATATGCTCCACGAACTATCACATGAGTGATTATGTTCCTGACTTCAGAGGTCTGGTTTCTCAGCAGTCCCAGAGCGGTCACAATATGGTGAGGTCCATACCTCATGTGGTGCTTTACCTTGATCTCAAAATACATCTTGAAGTAGAAGTCCAGGCAGAACTTCAGCAGGACCTCCAGCTTCTTCAACACCTCCCCCTTCAGACTATGCTGCTTCATCCACAGCATCAACAGAGCCTCACCTGTAGTCAGCCAGCGTGACTGATTCAGTGGGCCACACTTCAGACCAGCAACTTCCTTGCTCAAATCTCCTGTCTTGAGAGCTTTGATCAGTAGGTAGCAGCAGTGGCGTATCAAGGGAGGGGCGAGAGGGGCGACCGCCCCGAGCGGCACTTCCCGAGGGGCGGCAAATTACTGTCAGGCGGGCGCAGTATGCAAAATTTTGGGTTTTTATGTTTTAAAATGCAACCCTCCAAAAAATTATATCTCATCATTGTCGCGCGTTATTTGTGTACAAAATATCCATGGTTTTGATGAAAAATCATCATTAAATGCTATATATGCCACCTCAATGCCACTATTTCCACAAATAGTTGCGTTAAATTTTCACATCGGAAAGGTTGCCAGCCTATTTTTCAGACTTTCCCTAATTATTTAGGTTAGGCTTTGCATTCTTTGAGCTTTGATGATGTTAATAATTAATGGTTGTTTATTTGCAGATACCCTACTGAATTAGCAAACATGAGCAAACGACAGAGACTGAGTGGTGCTGCATACAAGAATCTTCGCGAAAAAAAAGAGGAGGAAGGCAAGCGTGCTGCTAAGCGATTTCATCAGTTAATGGGATTCTCAGACACACCTTCAGTGCCTTCTGGGAAGCAAGGAGATCAACCGCAATGTGATATATCTTTAGAGATAGATGTTCAAGCGGCAACTTCAAGTGAACCCCCAAATAATCAGGATCAACCCTCATCTACATCACAAAGTCATCCACCCACCCATCACCCACAGAGTCTGTTTAACGATTCTGGCAACTGGCCCGTTCCAATGACGGACAATTTGAGAATCGAACTCATTAAACGTGGACCATCACATTTGAAAAACATGAATGGACCCTTTCCAGCTGATTCAAACAATAGGTCAATCTCAAAAGTTTGGTATTTCAAAACTTTGGAAAATGGCGAAAAAATTGAAAGGTCATGGCTAATCTTCTCACCTTCAAAATGTAGCTTGCATTGCTTTTGCTGTCGTCTCTTCAACAACATCTCCAGTGCATTTGGAAAAGAAGAAGGATTTTTTGCCTGAGGAAACTGAATCCAAGAGTACCTGAACATGAAAACAGTCCATATCATACCGATGCTTTGAACAATGGAAAGAGTTGTCTATGCGCCTTCAGTTGAATGCTACAATAGATAATGCACATCAGTTGCAAATAAAAACATGCTACTGCTAAGTGGAAAGAAATACTGAGACGAATTATGACGCATCATGTTCTTGGCAAAACAAGATCTTGCATTCCACGGGCACCGAGAGAACTTAAATGAAGAAGCTGGGCTAGCTGGCATTCTGGAACTTTTTGGAGTTAATAAAACTAATGGGCAAACATAACCCAGTAATTAGGGAACATCTTACAAAAATACGAATGACTGACAAGATATCCACTACGTATTTGTCACCTAACATTCAAAATGAGTTCATCACACTAATCGGCTGTAATGTTCGAAAATGTATAATTGATAATGTGTCTAGTGCAAAGTACTTTGCAATAATTTTCGATAGTACACCAGATATATCGCATATTGATCAGATGTCTCAGGTAATTCGCTGTGTCGATTAAAGATGGTAATGTAGAGGTGAAGGAATCCTTCGTTGATTTTATTAAATTAGAGGGGAAGACTGCTGAGGCAGTTACTGATCTTATTGTCACTAAGCTCCGTGGGGATGGGCTGAATATCCAGAATTGTTATGGTCAAGGGTATGACAATGCTGCTACGATGGCAGGTATTCATCTTGGAGTTCAACGCAGAATTCTTCATGTTAGCAAACACGCTGTTTTCATTCCTTGCAATAACCACTCGCTGAACTTGGCTGGAGTTCATGCCGCGGGACTGAGTCCTAATGCTGTAACTTTCTTTGGAACAATTGAACGAATTTTCGTCTACTTTTCTTCCTCTACTCATCGTTGGGATGTCTTAACAAAACATTCCAAAATCACTGTCAAGCGAGTCTCTGATACGCGGTGGAGTGCTAAGTATGATGCTGTTTCTAGTCTTAAGAAGAACTTGACTCACGTTGTTAGTGCCTTGGAAGAACTGAGTGAAGGGGTCTCCGAAAATCTGGACACAAAGGGCGATGCTGAAGCTCTGTTTACCTTAAATTTACCTTAAAGCGCTTCTGCCTCAAGGGTGCGCTGCTCCCTCGAAGTCCGCTCAGCGCCTCCTGAGGCGGGGCCACGACGGGGTCGCCACCCCTCTTTTCTCTTGCTCCTGCCATACGATTTGGTCCCCTATTGAATTTGTGGGGGCTGGTCTGGCAGAGGAATACCCTGACACTGTGGGTTGGTCGGGTATGTTGGCTAAAAAATTGTCCAAGTGTTTTTTAAAAGTATCTACTGGGACTGCACTTATATCTCTAAGGTACTGAGGCAAGGAGTTAAACAGGCGAGACCCCACCCTGCCTTGAGATATTATTATATTGAATGGTTTGAATCTTCTTAGACTGTTTGGTGGGAGGTGATATTTTTTACACATTCTTCCAGTTCTTGTTAAGGTGGGCACAATTGGTTCAGTATTGGGGGCAACTAAAAGCCCTTCTAGAATTTTCCAGGTGTAGATTAGGATGTATCTCTCAAACCTTCTCTCTATGGAATAAATGTTGAGGCCTCTGAGCCTATCCCAGTAGTTTAATTTGTTTTTACTCACCTGTTGCCCATCAGGTTGTTTAATATACGAGGTAAAGGTTCTTTGTAGGCCCTCAATTTTTTGCAATTCATTTTGTTTGTGGGGAAACCATAATTGAGAGCAGTAGTCAATGCGTGGAAGGACAAGTGATTTCCATATGGTAAGCATGGTCATACTGTCCCTAGTTCTGAATGTCCTCAGTATATATCCTATTAGTTGTTTGCATGATGAGGTTACTTTGTCAATGTGCCTGTTGAATGTTGCATCTTCAGATAATATAATCCCTAGATCCCTGACATGATCAGTTTGTACAATATCTTTTCCTGTGGGTCCAGTGTAGTTGAATTGTTCTTTCAGGTATTTATTTGGTCCATACTTAATTAGTTCAAATTTGTCTTCATTGAAGGCCATATTGTTTGCATCTGCCCATGCATATATAGTTTGTAGATCTTTTTGTAGCTCTACACAATCTTCTTTTTCTGTAATTGGTCTTAGTATTCTGGTATCATCTGCGAATGACAGGAGAGAGCTTCCTAGGTTACAGTTTATATTGTTTAGTATTATAATGAATAGAATTGGTCCTAGTACTGTGCCTTGCGGCACTCCACTAATCACTTCTTTTTCTATAGATTTTGCTCCATTTACAATTGTTATTTGTTTTCTGTCAGAGAGAAAGGCATGGATCCATTTTCCTATTTTTCCACAAATACCAAGTTCTTTTAGTTTATGGAATAATATACCATGGTCAACCTTGTCAAAAGCTTTTGCAAAGTCTAGATAGATGACATCAACATTGTGGTTTTCTCTCAAATATTGTAGGATTGTATTGCAATGGTCTATAAGTTCAGTAAGGCAGGATCTCTTGTGTCTGAAGCCATGTTGAAAGTCTTCTAAGAGATGTTCATTTTCTATAAAACTGACAATGTGCCTTTTCAGGACTTTCTCAAATATTTTAATAATATGGGAAGTCAAAGATATGGGTCTATAGTTCTTGGCTTCCTTTCTTTTGCCTCCTTTGTAGATTGGGGTAATATTTGCTTGTTTCATGATTGGTGGTATTCTACTGGTGTCTAGTGAGGATCTCCACAGGATTTTCAAAGGCAGAGATAAAGTATGTTTGCATTCCTTAAGAATCTTGGCTCCAATTCCATCTGGACCAGGGGCTGAACTCCCCGGTAGCTCTGTTATTGCCTGTTGACCTCCATTATGTCATACATATTCATTGTGTACTTATTTTTCTGGGATCCAGTGCTGAAAGAAATCAATGATGCTCAGCTATATTTTCAAAGAAAGGGACTTGCTTTGGACCAGTGTGCATTAAAAATGAACTCTTTATCCGTGTTTTTAACTAATGAACGAGAGGCAGTAGTATCAAACGCTGCAGATGCCGCTGAAGAGTTCTGTAATGAAATGGATATCAGTATAGACCGCAGAGTCAGGAGACGGAGAAGAATGCCTGGAGAGCAAGCTCGTGATGCTGGATTGACCGTGCAAGAGGATGTACGCAGAGAATTTTTTGAAATCATGGATCTTTTATTAGCAGAAATTGAAAAACGCACAGTTTGTCTTAAAAACATGAATGATCGCTTTGAATGTCTGTCTCCTTCGTACCTTTTGAATCAGTCCAAAGATGAAGAAATTAATACCAAGGTCAATAATTTTTCTTCCATCTACAATGACATTAATCCAGGAAATCTACTGGAAGAAATAAAGCGTTTGCGCAGACATTTGCTCAGTTTCGAAAGCATAGGCGTCGACGATGATCCAAAGAACTGGGATATGTTAAAACTACTTCAGTGGATCGTTAAATTGGATCTAGTGGAATCTTTGCCTCATATAACAATTGCCCTCAGGCTCTGTCTAACTACATGCATGTCCGTGGCAAGTTGCGAACGAAGTTTCTCGAAACTGAAACTTATAAAAACTTACCTCAGGTCAACTATAAGTCAATCTAGACTGAGCAATTTGGCGATTATTTCAATTGAACGCGAAGTTGCAGAGACAATGGAAATAGAAAAAATCATTCATGAATTTTCTGTTATGAAAGTCCGAAAATTTAACTACGCATTATACATTATATAGTTATTGTTAAAATTATGTAGTGTATTCTGCTGCTGCTCGTGCTGGTGAGGCTGCTCCAGCAGAGGCGGCGGAGGAAATTCTATATCCCTCGTTTCTCTCCGTCTCGCCTCGTCCCTACTCTCTCGTCTCGAGCGTCCTCGGGTAGGATGTACGGTACATTATGTAGTATTGTTAAAATTGAAGTTGCTTTATTTAAGTTTTTCTTCCAATAAAAGTTTTGTTTAGAAGTGTATTTTTGTAAAGGAATTGTTTTTAAAATTGAAAATTGTTGCAGGGGGGGAGCGGCGTTGGCATTTTCGCCCCGAGCGGCAAAAAGTATTGGTACACCTCTGGACCGTAGCAGTTCTTCTGGTCAGTGCTAAGGTTTTGTACAATGTCTTCTGGCAGTTCAATTATATCTTCTTCTCCTGGCAGAGCCTTGAAGCTAAGGTTGACAGGTATGTCATTGATCTTCTCCAAACGTTTTCCTATTGGCCACTGAACCCAGACTTGTGCGTGTAGGGACCATCAAGCTTGATGATCATGTGCCTGAGGCTGAGTTAATTAATATGCAACTGGCATATCAGCCAGTGACACTTGTGACCTAGCAGTCTCTCCAAGTGAGTGATGGCTCCTCCATCAGCTCCTGTGTTTGTGTTGGTGGAATCACCACCAAGGACCACAATAGTATCTTTAGCACCTTGAGCACTAATCCACTCAAACAGAGCCTGAGCTATCTTCAGTGCAGGTTTCTCATTTCCTTCAGGTTATTCTGGTGTACAATGGAAGAGATACTTCCCCTCAGGTTCCCAGGTAACACTATAGTGCTCTTCAGTTGTAATATCAGGATAGAAGCGGCCAGTTTCTTCATTGTACCTCATGATCTTTGTCTTCTTATCTTGTTTTCCATCAAAGAAAATTCCCTTGATCTCTTCTCCCTCTGTCCTTTTCTCCAGGGCCTCCACCGAGGCACTTATTACAGACGCCTTGCCCCTCCATATTTTCATCCTGTCAACAGCTAGATATGCCTTATCAGCAGATAGATGGCCAGCTTTGATGAGATCTTGCAAGAAACCAGTTGCAATGGCTGCAGCAGGAGTGTTTGCCACCTTGAACCTGACTGCAGCCGCAGCAGTGCTTGAGCTATCCATGTAGTTCATCCTGGCAGAGGTGGAGACTTTGCCAGTGTTGACACTGGAGCTTGTGCCTGGTGCAGTACTGGAAAAATCTGTGTCAGCAGTAGGAGCTGCTCTGCCTGGAGACTCTTGCAAGGAAGTCACCTCATCTTCATTATCATCATCATCAGCTCTAAGCAGTAGCTCCTTTTCTTCTTCCTCTTTTCTGTTTCTCTTCTCAGCTGCCTTCTGTTCTTCCTCTTTCCTCTTAGCAGCCTTCACCTGCTTCACTGTTTCCTTCACATCAACAGATGCCATCCGGAAGCCAGAAACTTCTGAGGTTTTGATCCTCTGGTAATGGAGCGACTCTAGCTCTAGCTTTGGAATTTTCTGAGGCAGAGGACAGTCACAGTTGACATGAACTCTAGCAGCACAGCCAGTGCAGCCAAATGCTTCAGTTCCACAGAAAGTGATATCATGTCTGCAGGTTGTTATGTCAAACAATGTATCAAGTTCAGATATTCTCTTCTCTCTCTTTGCAGCCTTCACTCTGCATTCACTAGGTCAATCATTTCATTCCATCTGACAAGAATCTTCCTGGCAATGGATCTCTCTTGAATGATCACAGGAGGAGTGAACTTGGCATTGCTTTTGCGCCGCTGTGCTAGTACCAGTGATGCCAAGTCCTTAGCCAAATCTTGCAGAGTGTACTGAGCTCTCTTCATATCATCCAGAAGCAGCTTCTTTTCCTGGAGGAGGATTCCTCTCTGAAACACAGCTCTCCAGGTTGGAACTTCTGTAGGAAATAACTGCTTGCCTGAACCCACCAGATCACTCAGCTTTGAACAAGAACTTTTCATGGTCTTTCGTCCTTGCTTAGCCATGGTGGCTACACAATCTCCACCAAGCTTTGTATCAGAAACATAGAAAATTATCACAGTGAAACTCTAGTAGCCTATAACAGCTGTTACAATGGTTTTGTATAGTAAGAAACTGGTCTGCTACATTTGTACTACAGTGTATGTCTTGCGCAGCTGTTCTGTACATAAGCAGAAAACGAAAAAGTGGAAATTTTAACACTTAAACGTGATTTTTAGCAAAAGTTCAGGAAAACAAACCTCTCCTAAAATTTAATTTTACATAGGAATACATACTGCCAATCTTGAAATTCGCGCTTCGAGGATCATAATACAACCTAGCGTGCAGTCAGTGGAAGCAAGGGAAGCAATGCTTCCCTATTATAAAAATGTGCAAAGGAAAAAGCCTTTTGCAATGTTTGAATGTGACACTATTTTTCCATCCTCAAGAAAATTGAGATTGTACGAACTCACAGCCCGAACTATGGTGGCCCACTACCCGAATATGCGCGAGAGTATGCAGTGGAAAGGTAGGGTACTACAATCTCAGATATGCATCCTTTTCGAGACTCGATTTGAGCTTTTTTTTTTTCATTGAAAAATTGGCTATCTTAGAATAAGAGCATTATTGAAACACGAATCATTTATTGACAAAGAATATATTGGATGGTTTTCAAAATGTTACCTACGTCAATAATTTTTTGAATAAACAAAATCATAATTAACATAAATCTTCAAATTCTCGTATCATTTGTTCCACTTTAATGAAAAGGAAGCATTCTTAAAAATGTGTACATCGACAGCAAAATGTCAATGGGGATTAACTCCAAAAAACCACGCACATTTGGTAATAATAGAAGCTATTCATTGATACCAAACTTGCGTAACCGGTTGGAAGTTAAGGACCACTCTGCCACTTGCCACATTTACTGCAGAAATTAAGCGAACCAAAAGATATTAATATGCTTTTTGTGAGCTAGAATCTTGAACTAAAGATGGAGAAAAGATAACATGAGTGATAAATTATTCATAATTATTATTTTATCTATTCATGATACACAACAAACAAATAACTACAAGAAATTCAAGATATAGTTAATTTTCTAGCGACATCTGAAAATGTGTAGCTCTTTCCCTTTGGCTATTTTATGAAATTTTGGATGCAATTTGGGGCCAAATCGAAACGGTTTCAAAGTTTGAAAAATATAGCCTTTCTTCAGCTCCTGGATATTTATAAACAGGAAGACAACATAAGGAAATTTCCTGAGTCAGCTTTTCAATCATTGCAAGATAATTATGGAGAATATTTTGATATTCCTCGCTTGAGAAGCGAGCTTTCGGTTTTGTATGCTGAATCCGATTTGAAAGGAAAAACCTGTGAACGAGTTACTTCACTATTTGCGAAATGCCAAGCTAGATACAGCCCTACATCAACTGATGAAGTTTTGTGAATTAGCTTTGAGTCTTCCAGAGACGAGCGCATCAGTTGAGCGTTCTTTCTCCCATTTGAAAAGAATACACAGCTACACAAGAAATGCGCAAGGTTAAGATAGACTTAATAGTCTAGCTTTAATCTCGATTGAGAGAGAGCTTCTCAAAGAAATGAAGAACGATCGTTTCTATGAAGACGTAATAAATTTATTCAATCGAAAGGATAGGAGGATTGAATTAACATATAAATAAGGTAACTATTTCCTTTTTTTATCATTACCTAGGTATCCATTTCATATTTAATATAATTGGTGTTTACATGCAATTAATGTGGACCTTGATTCACCACCTGATATATATTTTTTTGCAAAAAAATATACTCTTTTGGTAATCCATTTAAAATGATTCCCTATCACAATACATCACCGCACAGACCTGCTCCAGTGATAGCTCCTTGTATGTGACGCGCCGATTTGATCGAATAATGCTGTTAGCACGTTGCATAGTGTGAGATGTCACAGCCGATGCCGGACGACCGCTACGTGGTTCATCATCGAGGCTGGCTCTCCCTCTCTCCTATGATCTCACACGTTTAGAACAGCGTCCAACTCTGCTTCGATCAACAGCAGCATCTCCGTAAACGTTTTATAGACGTTTGTGAATATTTCCCACTGTTTCCTTCTCTGCGGTTAAGAACTCGATAAAAGCTCTCTGTTTACGACGTACATCACTGTCAGACGTCATTTTCGAAACTGCATTAACCATAGGTTTTATACAAGAGCGTTTAAAAGACGTTTTATACAAGGAGGGGGGAGGTTCAAACAGGAAAAATCCGGTTATGTAAAGTGCAGAAAGTTCAAACTTACGGACCAAAAGACATTTCAGCCCCATGGCCTATTATGTAGCTAAGAGAAAAGGGTGAGGCAAAATATATTGAGTGCCTCTAGTACATATTTTGTATTTCGATATACAGTATATTAAATAAAGAGAACGATGTAGCTGTGTTTTATTTCGGATCTTTTCCGTTTGACTGCCGCCATTGAAACATAATTAAACTTTTTGTATTTTAACTGAAATGTCTTGATGATACAAAATAAGTTACTTTATAAAAAAGCTTTTCTCAATTTCCCCTTCAAATTTTGTTTCTTATATACAATTTTAATTACTTTCAAGATCCATGCTTAATTTTTAAGTTTTAATCGTGTACTCAGAAAAATAAGGGGATCACCTGAAGATCAGGGCCTCCAGCCTTCTTTAGTTAGCTTTATAAGGCTAACTAACAAAAATATCACGACCTAACCTAACCAATCGTCAAGGTCGTACAGTTGACCTAACGATTGGTTAGGTTAGGTCGTGACATTTTCGTTAGTTAGCCTTATAAGGCTAAGTAAAGAAGGCTGGGGGCACTGACCTTCAGGTGATCCAAATAAGGAAGTTCAACTTATAAATATAAGTCATTATAAGGGAAAATTAAGAAAAGCTTTTTTATAAAGTAACTTATTTTGTATCATCAAGACATTTCAGTTAAAATACAAAAAGTTTAATTGTTTCAATGGCGGCAGTCAAACGGAAAAGATCCTTTATTTCAAACAATTATTAATGAAGGGTGTATATTAGGGTGGAGTGAAAATGGCCCAAAAGTTTTTTTTGGTGAATTTTAACTTACTTGAGGTTTTAAAAGTTGCCAATGGACTAATAGAACAATATGCAAAAAAGTTTAATAAAATCAGACAATCTTTTGATCGACCACCAGACGTTATAAGTTTACAATAATATACGATTTTACACAAAAATACCTAAAATACGAGTAAACATCAGACTATATATTTTTAGTTATTTTGGCACACTATTATGCTAACGATAGAGTCTGAGTTATGCATGCATGGTTAATTCAGAATTGATAGTCACGTTTAGACTCAAGTTTCGGCATAAGCTGCCGAGAAGCGACGCGAGCCCGAATAAATCCATGGCGGGACGTCTCGCCACACACAGCGGCTGAAGCTTCGGTAACTAGGTTCACGCATCTTATCTTTCCACCGCCTGTGTGTGACAAGGGAAGCGAGGGAAGAGGACACTTGGTGAAATTTGAGCAGAGATCATGTCGTTCAATTCGTTGTCCGTCATATCCATCGTAACAGGAGGCTCCGTCACGGTCAAAGTCTGCCAATCGACCATGTCCTGGTATTCGGTCGCGTCGAGGTTGAGCGGGTGGCACTCGAAACCTGCGGATTTTGTTTGCAGACACATGTGATCTTGCCTTCATGATTCTTCTGAGTCCGAGTTCCCTTATATGTGGTCGCTCATCTGTGATCATGGCTAATAGCACGTTCTCGGGGTGTCCGCAGAAGCCGTTTCGCCGAATCACCGGGTCGACGACTTTCTTTAGAGAGGAGCTGAGGTACCGTGTTCTCACCATCATCCCGTGCAGATGTTTGGCTCCATCTTTGCATGATGGCTGCGTCTTGATGGCGAACCATGTTGGGGCGTAGACCCGGATGATGAATGTGACAAGAGTTTTGATGTTGTTGGATGGTGCATCGAGGCCAACATAGAGGCGGAGGATTCTGTTGGCAGTTGTCAACCATCGCGAGTGGTTCAATGGTCCCGGTTTTCGCAATGCTAGATCACAGGGACAGTGTCCTTCACTGACAGCTTGACACATCTGCCACAGGTACTGCTGGTCAGTGCTCAGGTCCTTCACGTCAACATGCGGCAGTGGCTGTAATGGAGATATAGGTTCATACGATGTTATGGAGTTCCGTGCATGCTGTGAGAGATTTCCCTATCGGTCCTGACAAGCACTTAGGTCCTGTAGTTGCTCCATCTAAATGCTGAAAAGGTGTCGCAGGGGGAGCTCGTTAGCATGTAATAAGCACACGAGCCATTGCAGCGGTTTTTGTAGTAATTCCTCAAGCTGCCGAATAACTCCGCCATTATGTCCAGTGTTGACAGCGGTTCCGTCGCATCCGACGACTTTCACACTGTCGAGATCCACACTTCGCGCAGCCAAGCATTCAAAGATTACTTTGGAAATCGCCTTGCTTGATCCACTTGACGGCGTCACGTGGCCAAAGTACGATGAACCTGGTTCACAAATAATGCTGACGTGCTCTTCTGTATCTCTGTCCCGGTGGCCATGTCCTGCGGCGTCTCGTACATTTTTCATCGTTCTATCCTTTCGACCGTCGAAGTACAATCCATGCAAGTCTGTCATACTGCTGTCTAGTTTTGTCAGTTCTTGACGAGTTCTACTTCTTTCTCGGCGAATTTTACTACGATCAATGACTTTGGAGGTGTCATTTGTAGACACAATTCCAATGTCTTGTAGCACGGATGAGGCAATAACGGCTGCTACTCGATCTGAGACGCCCGTTCTATCGCACGCTTTAGCCAAACATGGTAATCGTACAGTCATCGTCATTCTTTGACGTTTACTCTCCAGTGTCGATAGATCAGGTTTACAGTGTGACTTAGATAGGGTGTATTCTTCGTCGCTGTTGTCGGTGTCGTCGTCCTTGTCTTCCTCGTTGTAGCTTCCAGAATTGCATTGCTGCTTCGATTGTTCTTGGTGAATGCTGTGTCTTCTCGATTCACAGACATTCCTGGATATTTTCTTCTGTAGCTTTGTTGTTTCCACCAAATCGATGCCTCCTATAATCATCTTTCTGGCTCCTCTCTGGTCCTCTAGAAACTTCCTTTCTTTGAGTGGTACTTTGTCCGCTCTTTCGCACTTACAGCTCATGACGAAATCTACACATTTGCATTTGCTAATGTCGAAGAGTTTATCTGCGTCTTCTCTGAACTGTTCAAGTTGTTGCTTGTAGTTGTCGTTGTCCTTCCGAGCCTTGTATGGTTTCAAGATTTTCTTGTATTTCTCGTTGTACGGTCTGAGCGTTTCAATCACTCGTCCGTGCGTCACGGTCGGAAGAGACGCTTTCTCCCAAACAAGTTCAACATCAACGCAAACTTTTTTTGATACTTCGGCGAACGGTGGATATTTGTTTATTCTTCGTTGTCAGCTGTTGTCTTGTATGGATGTAAGCCTTCATAACATCAGCGTAGGTGGGAAGAACATTTGTGGTATCTCGCGTGGCGCGCCAAAAATCACACATGCCGCCTTCTCCCTCGTAATAATTTCCATTCTGAAAAAAAAAAACAATTATTATAAATTGTAAGCAATGTAAGACTATTAAAGAATTTCTGCAAGAAAAAGAAATATCAAATTATACTGTCACACTCACTTGTCAAACACCTAATAACAGATATCAATATGTAATTAACTTACTTTTATTATCAAGTTTCACGAAAAATGATGATAACAGCACAAATAACCTTCAATTCTCACTGCCACATGTGCACTGGCTTGGCGGAGCAGCCGCGCTTTGCATATTACTCACTCTCCCCCCACTCCCATCTCCCATCCCCTCTGACTCACGGACTGCATATGTTATCGCACCAAATCACTACCATCACTGAAACTAGCATTAAATCAATGTATGGTTAACTAAACTCTTTCTTATCTCACTTACTCACATCAGCTCTAATAATTTGGCCACCCTCTGTAATTGCCATTAATTTACATTCCACACATGTTGTAATCTTAAATGTCAACCTCAAGTATGCAATAACACAGTCTACAGCAAACTAAGCTGTTAATTATTTGCATAAACATGGATGAAAGACCAGCATCTTGGATGACTCCTGATGGGCAAAGCGATCGTTAAAACATGAAATATGCCATATATTAAAATCGCTGGTGGTCAATCAAGCAATGCTTCAATTGTATTATAATTTCAAATGCTTGTTTCTAAAGCCCATTGGCAACTTTTCCACACTCAAGTAAATTAAAAATCCAAAAATGATATTTTCACTCCACCTTAGTGTATATATAAACGATATAATGTGTGTGTGTGTGTGTGTGTGTGTGTCTCTCTCTCTCTCTCTCTCTCTCTCTCTCTCTCTCTCTCTCTCTCTCTCTCTAAGGCGACTGGTTGTATTCTCTGGCTGTTTCGACTGGCGGGGGGTCGGAAGCCCACTAGGGTGGCTACATTTTACTTTAAGAACGTGTGAGTGGTGGTGCCGTTCCAGTTAGCCTATATAAAATGATTCTAAAGCTGCCCAAGAAGGCTTGTGAAGATTTGTGTGTGTGTGTGTGTGTGTGTGTGTGTGTGTGTGTGTCTCTCCAAAGAAACTGGCTGTTTACGATTGGCTGTGTCATGGCAGGCTTCTAAACCAACTGGCCAACTGGCTATGATGCTAAAGCCGCTCAAGATGGCTGGTCAAGACTCCATAATGCGCCGAGACATGCCAGAGAGATCATCTTCTCTTTTCTCTCCTCCCCTTTTTCCGTTTTATTACCCTTGTTAGGTTAGGTTACCCCTTTTGGAGGGTCTACCCACAGGCCCTCTTCAAACCCCCACCCTCCTCCCTTGTTAGATTAGGTTACCCTCTCCCCCCTTCATGTATACCCCCTTGGAGAGTCTAACCCCCTCCCACCACTATCATTGATCATGTTGCATTCAAATGATTTGCAATCTACATTTTTGTGGGGATACTACTACGGTACAGCAAGGAAGTCAGAAATTACCAAGTTCTAGTCCTGAGCAGAACAGCATTTTAACCACTAGGTTACCCACTGTACCCATTTATCTACGAACCATTTTTTTGTATAGAAGGATGAACGGAGCAAGTGTAATTTACGTTCCCCCGACGCAAAAGGGGACACAAACTACACTAGGTCAAAGTTGGGAAACGTAAACTACAATAGGATAATGTAAGAGAATTTAAACTACACTTGCTCCAAATGAACAGTTTCGTGAGCTGTGGGCCCTCTGCTTTCGCCGGGAATCGAACCTGGGTCGGGTGGATTCATAGTCAGCGGACCTCGGTGACGAGACCCAGTGACGGCAGACGGCACGCAGCAAAACCCAGCTGTTATCCTTCTACACAATAAAAGAATTGGTTGGTAGATAAATGGGTAGCCTAGTTGTTAAGACGCTGGACTGCTGGTGGGACGTGGTTCGAATTCCACATTAAACTGTAAGTCTAAGGTGGAGTGAAAAGCTTGACCTTCGGCTGAATGAACAATTCGGGCGAAAGCATTTTGATAAAAGATCAGAATGCGAATTTAGCTTTTAAGTTTTTAATTTTTTCTGTTGTCGCTTCATGCGTAAAATCCCGTATGCGGCATACGCGCAACCAAAACAAAGCAAACTCAAAATTATTAACTTGTTTCTATAAGCATAAATATCAACGTTTTGCTTGTATTTTTATATAATTATTAATTATGCATCTTTATTAAAAAATAATGGTAAAATATTATATTTCCTGTGACCGTTCACGCTTATTTCTTACATATTGCTATTCGCATTAACACTTTTCATTATGTTTCAGATTTTCCGGTGTAAATAATGCCGAAAGCGAAAACAAGACATCTGATCCGAAAGAAAAGTGAAGAAAAGTATGGAGGTGGTCCTTGTGAATCATTAATGACCGAACCAAGCACTTACAGGCAGCTGATTCAATACTATTATGACCTTAATCATGCTAACCCTGGCGCAGATTTTTGGGTCTTAGTGCAGCAAGTTAGCAAGGATTTAAAATCCATTTGGTCTTCAGTGAATCCAAGGCTGCCTTTGATTAATGACAAATCCATTGACAGAAAGGTTAAAGATAGGCTGACCATATTTCCTTGAGACAAAAACGGGACATTGGGATGGCAAAAAAGGGACGGGGGTTATGTAATATTCTGTATTCATGAAAAAGTAAGTACATAAACATATTGAGCTTACAATTATTCTTCAGTGACAGAACCCATACAAAAATTTAGGTAGACGTAGAGGGGGACTGTATTTCACCACGATCGTACCATGAATATTTCTCCGATGAAGTAATCTTACGCAGCAAATTTCGGTCTTTCAACACCTTATCATAAAACTTCTCACACTCCATGACACAATTTTGTCTTACAACTAACATAGCCCTCATTGTCTCAACACTTAATCTAGATTTCTCCTTTGACCACATACTGTTCATAACAGAAAATATTCTCTCAACAGGTGCTGTACTTCCTGGAAGACAAAGAATAAACTCTACAATATTACAAGTCTTATAGGTTATGAATAATAATTTATGATTGACCAATATTAAAGTATATTTATAGTTTTTATTAAAAACGGGACAAAATTGACATTTTTATTAAAACGACGGGACGGCCAGGAAATATTAAAAAAACGGTACTGTCCCGTTCAAAACGGTACGTATGGTCAGCCTAGTTAAAGACCTACTCACTCTTGTGAAAGACATTAATCGCAAGCATGCTAAGGCAAGTGTCAAGCGAAATCTGGATGCTAACTTGAACAAACTTTTAGATATTTCTGCCTGTTCCTGTTCTTTGGATATTTTGCCTTGCAGTGATTCAAGAGTATACTGTAAGAAGGACAAGTGTACATAAGAACACATCATCTGTGTTTGCCCTCGAAATGCAAAGGTGCCACTTGAAGAAAGAGCATACCTTCGTGATCAGCGATCCAAAACAGGTCCTAAGGGTGCATACCAGCTGTCTTCAGTGGACACAGCTGCTGCCAAAAGAGACATGAAGGCCAAACAAGGACAGCAACATGTACTACCTCAGGAGTAAGTTGAGCTAGTAGGATCTTTCATACAGCCTACAGAGTTGCCTGGACTTACAAGCAGTTCATCTGGTGGCGAGGTTAGTTTCCTTTTATTTATATTAATTATATATAATTATAAATAAATAAATAAGTAAATAAATAAATTAAATAAATAAATAAATAAATAAAAATAAATAAATTAAATAAATAAATAAATAAATAAACAGAAAACGCATTAATATTTTCCATTTATTTTCAGGAAGGAGAAGATGAATGGCAGCCTAGGAAGAGGCCTTCAGGAGACTACAGCCTTTTAAAGTTTCCCAGATATGCTATGGAACTTGTCAGAGGTGAATGTTCATCAAATCTGGGCGCAGCTCTTGGGAATGCCTTGCTCCATGACATCAAACACCTACTGAGACCTGAAGTTGACATGAATCACATCATGATTGACAAGTGCAAATTAGACAGGGCCAAAGCCCAAATTAAGGTAGTTAGTGAGGGTGTGGAATCAGAGAAAAAGACAGCTCATTTGTGTTGGTGTGGATGGGAAGGTTGACGAGAATACCATGACTTACAAAGAAATAGAGACACCTGAAGGGGAAACTGTTCTCAGAAAGTGTGTTGACACAGAACATCACCTCACCTTCACCTATGAAGGGGATCTTTCATGAGACAAAAGAACACATATGCAAAAACAAGCAAACAAACGCTGGAAGCGTTTGTGCTGAAGATCCATTTCTGGAATACCAGCCTTCTGCTTATATATATGTGTATATATTTTATGTATAAGAAGTGTAGTGTAAGACAAACACCAATGATTTCTTTTACGCCGTCCATGATCTCATCGTTTCGACTTAATATACTATTAATAACGATACCACTCAAAATAAAATTAAAATAAATACATTCAACTCATAAACAATTTTTGCCTTGTTCTAATATTTGTATTACGAAATAGATCCAAAAACTATTAAATAAATTAATTTTAATTTCATATATCTAACCTAAGGGGAAACTATTATATTGTAATCCATTCGTATAGTAACGTGATAACAATCATGAACAACAAACATTATCATATATATATATATATATATATATATTAATATATTATATATATATTTAATATTTAGGAGAAATCCAATGACAAGGAGAAATGTAAATGCCATGAAAAGTCTTCTTTATTGCGCAACGTTTCGAGCAATACGCTCATCTTCAGGCTGTTTAATAACAATGTGAAATTAAAATCAATATTGAATGAAAAACAAACAGAAATTTCTATAACCTATTCGTAAAGACAAATTTTAAAAGACTGAGAAAAGAGGGTTAAGTTCTAAGTTATACAGATTTACATATAAAAATTAAGAAGTTATTTTTAAATACATGTAGTAAATGTGAAATTAATACACTGGAAAAATTACTCCTGGGTAAAAACTTCGATTCAAAAAAGTTTTTTGTCAGTTTTGATGTAAAGTCACTTTTCACAAATGTACCTGTATCTGAAACTATTGCCATTATTTTAGATAGGGTTTTTAGCTCAGTTGATAATTTTCATGGTTTTTCATTGTCTCATTTGAAGGAACTTTTAGAATTGGTCTTCAAACAATGCTATTTCACTTTCAACAATAAGGTTTACCAACAAATTGATGGGGTAGGGATGGGATCACCAGTCGGACCGTTAGCAGCTGACTTTTTTATGACTCATTTAGAAAGTGTAATTTTTAGACAATCTCCCACTCATCTCAAGCCAATTTTCTATCGACGCTTCGTTGATGATTCGATAGCAGTCTTTGATAATGCGGTACAAGCGCAACAATTCTTTAACTTCCTAAATTCTTTGCACCCCAATATAACGTATACAATGGAAACTGAGCAAAATGGCTCCCTCCCCTTCTTAGATCTTTTAATTTCGAAAAACGGTGATTCTATTACTACATCAGTTTATAGGAAACCCACTTTCACTGGTTTGGGCATGAATTTTTTTAGTTTTACTGATTTCAACTATAGATGTCTTGTATTAAAACTCTCCTGTTCAGAGGATATAATTTGACCTCTAATTTTACCTTACTTAATGATGAATTTAATAATCTAAGATCATACTTTACTAATAATAGTTTTCCTGTTCAATATGTAGACAAACTAATTAGATCCTTCTTAAATAATGTTTATAGCCCTCAACTTCCATGTATTACAGTGCCGAAGGATATAAAATATTTCTTGGTACCTGAAATGGGTCCCTTGAATAAGGAATTTAAGCTTAAATTTACAAAATTGTTAAGGAAATTTTTTTATCATACTGATTTCCGCATCATATTTATTAATAAAACGTCTTTAGGTAGCTTTTTCTCAGCGAAGGATCGAACCCCTGACTCGTTGCGTAGCGGTGTTGTATATTTATTTACCTGCCCCAGGTGTCTCCTTGGGAATTACATCGGCAGCACTGTTCGCTCTCTCAGGGCTAGATTTTATTCGCATATGGGAATAAGTGGCCGAACAGGTAAAATTTTAAAAACTAAGGAAGCCTCGAGCATTCGTGAACATAGCATCAAATGCAAAATTGATGTCACTTTAGACAATTTTAAAATTCTTGGTTGTAATACTTGTCCCAACTCACTAAGAATTTTAGAATCCCTTTTCATTAAAGCATTGTCCCCTAGTCTGAATGTTGACTCATCGTCCGTCCCTCTCAATTTGCTATGATCCCTCCTCCTTCCCCAATTCCTTATAATCCCTCCTTCCCCTATCTCCCTCGCCATCCTTCGTTCCCGTTTCCTCTGCTCAAATTAGTCGGCCTCGGATACTGCTGTGTAAGGTAGATAGCTCCATTGTTCCAGTGTACTATTGGTAATTTTTCCAGTGTATTAATTTTACATTTACTACATGTATTTAAAAATAACTTCTTAATTTTTATATGTAAATCTGTATAACTTAGAACTTAACCCTCTTTTCTCAGTCTTTTAAAATTTGTCTTTACGAATAGGTTATAGAAATTTCTGTTTGTTTTTCATTCAATATTGATTTTAATTTCACATTGTTATTAAACAGCCTGAAGATGAGCGTATTGCTCGAAACGTTGCGCAATAAAGAAGACTTTTCATGGCATTTACATTTCTCCTTGTCATTGGATTTCTCCTAAATATTAAATTGAAGCTCTGTAGAAGCAACCCGCATAATTATATATATATATATATATGCATATATACAGGGTGTCCGAGAATTATCTGTACAATTTTTGGCTGTTATTAAAAGTCAACCATGAAGTGTAGAAATTCCAGTGTTGTCCCATTTTACAGAGAATCTCATTAAGTTTTTTCTGATACAAAGTTTTGACAAGTTTTTTAGAAATTCCAGTGTGTCCGAACATTATCTGTACAATTTCATCTTTTAATAAAATTCTTGATAACACACGTAAAATTCTTAAACAAGATTATTTAGAATCTGTATTTTCAAAAGTTTCTTTTATTAAAGTAACGTTGTTACAAACATTCGATATGTGCACCATTAGTGATTCGCAAAACATCCAATCGATACTCCAAATGTTGCCATGTACGCTGCAGCATATCCACATCAATTCGCTCAATAGCAGCTGTGATTCTTGCTTTTAAATCATCAATGTCTGTCACCCGCGTACATTTCTAAAAAACTTGTCAAAACGTGGTATCAGAAAAAACTCAATGAGATTCTCTGTAAAATGGGACAAACTGGAATTTCTACACTTCATGGTTGACTTTTAATAACAGCCAAAAATTGTACAGATAATTCTCGGACACCCTGTATATATATATCAGTCCTTTTAAAAAGACTAGGATGAATGCGAATACAAGCATTTTATATTTCATAAATTCAAATATCGAAATCCTCCTTTATAGACATATATTATCCAGTTAAACTATAACGGTTGTTCTAAGCTATGCCTGAAAATACATCTTCAATAACTCAAGACTAGTTATGCATATTCGAATAGAGTCAAGTAGGGAATTATCGAATGAAATATATATATATATATGCTTTAAAAGAGACCACTTACATAAATTACAAACATCGAATTTTATTTTCCATCTTCGCCATAAATTCTTTCCACAGTGTAAATAACAAATTATTAACCTTAAGTTTCTGTAACCCAGTAATTGCAATTATCTTTTTATTTATTCCTCCTTTATCTATAATTAAAAATTTACTCACTTACCATTTCATAAGAGAATCAGCACCTATGAGCTTAAAGAATAATGTCATTTTATTGGCTTATTTCAAGTCAGATAAGTTTACCAACACCAGAGCTGGGCACCGCAAACTCAAAATCACTTCCGCAATCGCAAATCCGCAAACTCAAACCTTACCTTCCGCAACCGCAAATCCGCAAACTGCTTGCCATTTTTGGTGCCGCAAACGCAAATCCGCAAACGCAAACCATATTTCCAATTTTTACAGTGCTGGGCACTTCCGCAAACACTTCCGCAAACCGCAACTTCCGCAATCGCAATTTTAACTATAAAAAGTATCCAAAACATTAAAGAGGTATAAAAAGTTTTTATATCTTTTTAATGTTTAATGTTTTAGCCTTGTTTTTATTAAAAACAAGGCTAAATAATTTATTACAATAAATCACTATTGTAGAAGAAATAAAAATACTACATATATTGATATATTATATTGAACAAAACACCTCCTGCAAGTAAATAGTAAATAAATTAAATAATAAATTTAATCATTTGAATTTCATAAATTTTGAGACTTAGACACGTTAGAGAAGACTGTACTGTAACTGTAGTAACTGTACACACATTACATTACACAAGTTAAATTAAGTTAACACTGTGACTGTACACAACTTGAACTCACTGTACAACTCAACCCTCTAGCCTCTACAAGTGTACGCCTCTGGCTTTGTCAACAAGTTCAGTCGTCCTCCTCCAGTAACTGGGCCAAATCCAGTTTTAATAAGTCCATGTTCCCCTTCATGAACACGAGACGTTGGAAGTTGTCAGAGGTCAGGCTGGCCCTTTTGGGCTTCATTATATGGCGGGAAAGATGGCGGGAAAGATGACGCGCTGCCTTGCCAGCCAATTGGCGGCCAGTGACAGCAGCGTCACAGCACTAGCGGGCTTGGCCAGTGGCCACGTGGGAAATTTGCGGAAAGATTTGCGTTTGCGGTCTTAGTTCCGCAACGCAAATTCACTAATTTGCGATGACTTTGCCGCAAACGCAAATCCGCAAACGAAAAACATACTTCCGCAATTGCGGAATTTGCGGTTTGCGGAAGTGTTTGCGGAAGTGCCCAGCTCTGACCAACACTATATAATACACACACACACACACATTGTGTGTATATATAAAACGCAATAAAAAGATAGCTAACTTTGTGTTAAAAGACTATTTTTTTATCATATCCGCCTGAAAGAAAACTGTCTGTTGATTTTCTCAGGGTATACCATTTTTAACAGAGATTCTCTTTCTCTTCATATATTTGAATTGTAGAGAAACTTTTATTATCACTCTTTCTATTTCGTCATGACTAACACCTATTAACATTTCTTCAATTAATACTTCTCTAATTTAGTGGCTGTTAGCAGCTTCCTATTTTTTTTATTCTCGTAATATTCCATTCTTTTCATTTTTCACACGCGTGTCAATCACAATCATACCATTTACAATAATGTACATACGTGCCTGATTGAGCAAGATGAACCAATCCACAATCTTTACATTTTCAAGCATACAGTTATACATCTCTGCACGAATAAACTGTTATTACATTTAAATTCTCAGATCTCATACAAAAAGTTGATAAAGAAACTTTTTCGAAATCAATATATGTATATAATCCACCATACGCCTTTTACACATGTACGGGGCTCCAATAAACCTTAGCCCCCACCCATGGCCTAAACCATTAGAGGTACAGTAAAATTAAACATACCTTACAAAAGAGAATATAATCCTGCATTTAATGAGAAACAATTAAAACTTGGTGTTCCCGCCATTGGCTTCCAAGACAGCCTGAATTCGCTTTGGGTAGCTTGCCAAAAGTGACGTGAATAGATCTTGATCGTTACGCAAATTTGTTAAAACAGTTTCAGTGTGTTGCGTCATTGTATCCTTCGAAAATCGATTTGCTGCAGGTTCTTGAAACAAGAGACATTCAATGTGTTCACAGACGTTCATGTCAGCAGAATTTCCTGGCCATTCTTAATTTCCAAAGAAATCGATCTCATGGTTCCGCAACAACTGTTGAGTGGCTAATGCCTTAAAGCAGGGGGCCTTATCGTGCAGAAGTGTGACCTGATCGACATCAATATCACTGTTTGGGTTTCTTAGAAAAAGAATGACATGCTGGGATAGAATAATATCACGAAAATACTGTCCATCCCAACTCTGACCATTTGGCTTCAGCACCCACATGAGCTTCTTTGCAGTGAACAAAACAAACACATCAACACAGTCTGGACTTTTTAATAATTCGCGATAATGTTCATTGTCATCGATTTCATCTGGTGTTGTGGCCCACACTCGATCATTTTGGTAGTTAGGCCGACGTGTTACGTAAACAAAAAATTCATCGGAGACAGCTAAATGCATGAAATCATCCACATCCCAATCTTCAAGATAATGGGCAAACCACATCCTGTCAGCGATGTTAAGTTGAGTTTTTCTTGGCTTTGGAAGTTCATGCCAAGGCTTTAAACCTTGCCTATGACGGTACAGTCGAATGATCTCACCACTAACGATCTTTCCTCTCAACACTTCGATCTCTCTAGAAAGTTTAGCACAGCTGTTTTTCCGCTTACGCGTACCACTTTCAATGATGTCCTTTGTTCCTGAGAGAGTGGCAAATTTGGGCGCCAGATTTGGTTGTATCCATTTCACATTCATCCAAAGTTTTATTCCAATTTCTTTTGACGAAGTCCTCACTTCTTCGCAACTTTTTGGCAACCCATGAACGTGTTATAAAGGTGGCTCCAGCATCACGAGCTTCCCGAAATGTTATTGCTCGTATGCGATCTATCACACGTTGCCTCTCCGAATCACCAATTAATTGGGAAGCCATTATATTATCACTTTATCAGCTAGAGTAATTTTAATACCTGCAATAAATAAAGAATTTTATATATTTTTATAATCACTAAAACTATTTCGATATAAGTAAACATGTAAGCCGCAAATGGGGGGTAAGTTTTTTTGGAACCCCATATTTAGAACGTAAAACTTAATGGTGCTACTATAGCGTGATTCCTACCTCGATTCGGCGGTCTACCTTTTAATTATAGCTTCTTACCTTGTTTACTAATTGCTTGTTTACATTCCAATGTCCATCGCCCTTGACGATTGGTTAGGTTTAGTCATGATATTTTCGTTAGTTTTAACGAAAATATCGTGACTAAACCTAACCAATCGTAGGTAGACCACATACTATAGTAGCACCGAAACTATTTTTTAAATAAATAAAATGAATAATAAATAGCATTTTATATATTATATTTTCATTTATACCTTGGATAGGAATCACACTCTACAGTACTGTAGTTTCGAACCAAAACGGGTAGGAATCACCCTATAGTATCGAAGTCACCGGTAGGAATCACGCTATAGTAGCACCAACTTAATTACTAGTCATGCATATTTACACAAGTGAAATCTAATGGCATATTATATATAAAGAGCAAAATGTCGGCATCATTCAACCAGAGGACAGGAAGTGTTTAAGCCCCTTTCCTGCATAATTATTCATTTCAAGTAATAAAATACATTTTTCTTTCATGAAACCATCCAGCTAATTAAATTAGCTAATTTCCAATATTCACCACAACAGTTGACAAGACACTTGAAAAGCCATCCTTGTAATAAATTTGTTTACCAAGAAATATATATATATATATATTTCTACGAAAGTGGAAGGCTTTGTAACTAGGTTGACTAGGGCATACTTTTGGGATATTTTCACATTTAGCAATTTTACCGCCTACTAGCAACGTGCTATTGTAAGAGCAGAAACGGTAATACTTATTTTGTAAATAATTTCAGTTTAGAATACGTTTGATTATCTGTATTATATATCTAGTGAAGCAGCGGTAGGAGTTATGGCTTTCTGTGAAGATTTCGATTCCATCCACAGGTTTGAACAATCAACTCATCTGTCCAGGTGTTGTTACTGAAAATTTATAGGGTATCCATAAATTATTCACCCCATTATAAGCCATAATAAATTCGTTATTGTAGGAGCTATCTTAAAACGGTTTGCGGCAATTAATAACAACTCAAGAAATTTTTTCGTTATTTCGCAGAACATCCACTAGGGGCACAATGGCGACAGTGAAGGAGAAAGTAATGTGTGTGCTGTGGATGTGGGAAACCAAACCTCCAATGGTATGCTGCACCTCAGCTTGAGGATATGCAGCCCCGTGTGTTCTTTCAGCAAGATGGGGCACCGCCACAGTAGGGATTAGAAGTGCGGAGGTTCCTCAATGAAAAGTTCCCTTCTCGTTGGATCTTGCGAGATGGCCCTATTCCATGGCCTCCTCGTTCCCCGGATATCACGCCTCTGAATTTCTTTTTATGGGGCTAACCAAAGGACAGAGTGTATGCAAAGAAGGTTAATAACATCACAGAATTAAGACACTGGATTGAAGAGACATTAGCTTCCATCACGCAAGACATGCTTCTTAATGTTTGGAACGAAATCATCTATCGCCTTGATGTTGTGCGTGCTACCAATGGGGCTCACGTGGAGGTTTACTGAATTAAAACAAAAATTTCTTGAGTTGTGTTATTAATTGCCGCAAACCGTTTTAAGATAGCTCCTATTATAACGAATTTTTTATGGCTTATAATGGGGTGAATAATTTATGGACACCCTGTAGTTCATTTTAAGTACCGTATCAGTATTAGGTCTACAATACAATAAAATGTTGCTACACAGCTTCACTTTCTTTTTGGCGTTAAAGCTTAGTACGGAAACCGAAAAGGAAAAACAAGATTCAAAGAAATTCAAGTTTTTAATTTGGTATGTATTGCTGAAGGTAAACACACACACACACACACACACACACAGGATTTCTTTGCAGGTTATTTAGAGTGTAAGGCTGTAGGTTTCTACCTACTGTGATTTGCGTTTGTCACAGATTCACGTCCAAAATGTCCTAAATCTTAAGATTTGTAATCTTTCAGAACTAATGTGAAACCTTATGTTATTTTTGAGCTAATGAGACATTATTAATTTATAAATAAATAATGTATTACAGAAGATAAATTATTATCTATGTTTGTGATGTATTACATAAAATAATAATAACAATAACAATGATAATAGGCTCAATAATTTGTTACCACTAAACAAATATTGCGATTATAATTATGGCTATGTATGATCTTTAACAATACCGTATCACCCCATTTGCTAGCCTATAGATTAGACACACTAAAATCTTGTTAACACAGTTTATATGCATGAGGATAATTCTTTTCTCTGCAAACCATCATCACATAACGTCGTATTATTGCATTGTTACTTTATAATTTTGTTTTTTTTGACAATTCTGATGAAATATATGATGGAGAGATGAGTTTCAATCTCTTAATTATGTTTACGATGTATTAATTCCAAATAGCTTTATTGAAATCCGTCTATCAGTATATATATTATATATATATATATATATATACTGTATATATATATATATATATATATATATATATATGGAACGTGGTTCGCATTTCACGTTAAACTGGAGACTTAAACTGGTACCTCAAGCTTGACTTTCATCGGATTGAACATTTCGGTCGGTAGCATAATATACATCTAAGATCACCAGCCAAAGCATATATATATATATATATATATATATCTTAATTACTCTTCAATTGTATAAATACAACGCACACAGGTCAAACATTGATCATGGAAACTTCTTTTAAATATGGAAATGCAAAAGTTGAATTCACAGATTTCCTCTTTTCAATAAAAAGTTCAAAACTGAAAGTCGCAGCGTTTGACTAAGTTCCACCCACAAATTTCCTGGAAGTGTGACATCATTCACAGCAATTGATTCCTTATATAAGACCCTGATTTCGGAATCCAATCATTGAAGACCGAAGTAATTTTTTAGAAGCAACTTGGTAAGTAAATTTAGACTTTAAATAAAAGCAGAGCGTACATATCTCTCTTCATTCTACCATCACATTACAACACGTAAGTAATTTTATACAACATTTAAAGTCATTGAGACCTCTACACTTATTTTAAGTTCACTATCCCTTTAGATTTTGAGAAAAAGCTTCATGAATTTGACTTTATAGGTTGTGGATATGACGAACAAACTCTTGACAGCTTTACTATTTTGTAAATTTACGACCTCATTAGCTTTTTCCTCGATTATTTGTACATGTACATATCTATGTATATAATGAATGTGTACATTTTTTGCCAGTATACACACACACAGACACACACACACACACACTAGCTTTTTGAGTCTGGTTCGGGGTCTGTGAACCACGCCAAAGGTACACCTTTCTTATTACACAAATGATATATTCATACTGAATACACTCTGTTGCGAATAGCATTAGAACAAGTAAAATTAAACCAAGGTGTTTTAACATTAACAGTACGGATAAAATATGGAATGTACACCTCCATGCCCGAGAGAAGCAAATCTCTGATGAGCTCAGTACACCCAGAAGGGCCCCGACCACGGATGCAGTAAGCATTCCATAGGAAATCACAGAAGTACTGCCGAAGGACGCACCAATAGTGATGCTGAAGGGACCAAAGGCGCCTCCTCTTGGAGGATCCAAAAGCCGTATTGGTACGATAGGACAGGAAACAGCTATAAGATTGTGATCGGAGATCCCAAACGAAGAGAAAGGTTTCACAGAGTAAGGAGAAGGATGAAAGGTAATAAATAAATCCAGAATGTTGGGCCTATTTCTATTGCAACCGGAGATACGAGTAGGATAATCTGCTACAGGTCATTTAGGATAGAAAAGTTGTAAGCTAGTTCACCAGGGTTGGCAATGAAATGGGAGAAGAGCTAAAACTGGTGGCGAACATATATATATATATATATATATATATATATATATTTATATATATATATATATGTATATATATATATATTTATATATTTATATATATACGAGATTTACAACACAAGATAAGATAGCAGTAAACAGAGCAAAAAGAATAACTGCAGATACTGAGAACCTCTAAACGAGTGATAGGAATGTGACGACTACTCTATTGAAATAGCCGATCATAACCATGTTGGGGTACTGTTCGATCCTAACATGTCCATATAAAAAAAGATGACATTCGATAGATGGGTTCAGAGAAGCTTCACAGACAAGATCAAAGGGTGCAAAGAAATAAATTACTGGGAAAGGAATTAGTCCTATATTCACTGGATGAAGAAGGGGACGATACATTATTATTTACACTTGGAAATAATGGAGAAAATAGTCCCTATTCTTACTCTGAACTGTATAACCCGACAAAAAGCAGTGGAAAGTAGAAAAGGAGGACTGTGTCATCCCCCAAATTAAAGGTTAGTCAGGGAACATACACAATCCTGAAGGAAAATAGTCTTGTTGCGAGAGGACAAAGACTGTTTAAACAGATGCCAAGGAGCTATGGAACACGACTGGTGCTGCGACAGACATCTTCAAAAGAAGATTATACGTCTGGCTCAGAACAAACCCAGATGAGCCGTGGATAACGGGTTATGTGAGATGGAATGTATAAAACTAACTCTCTACTTCACCGGGCTATCTCGGGAGAACGGCCGACAAACTTGGGTTTCGTGAAATGTGAAATCATCGCACAGAACGTTCAAAGGGTTGAAAAGGATGGAATATATATAATATATATATATATATATATATATATATATATATATAGAGAGAGAGAGAGAGAGAGAGAGAGAGAGATTAAACAATGTTTAGTAGTCTGTCAGTAACTTCTGGGTGGAGGTGTGGATAGCATGAGGATCCACCACCCATCTGTGAGAAATAACCAGACAGTAGGAATTCCTTGTAGTTACTGGGAAAAGTTGCAAGCGGGTACAAGTATAAAGTTTCAGAGACAAGACATATAGACAAATGGGGAGATCTTATTCTGCAAATGAAGTGAAACTTATTGAATTTGAAATAGAGAATTAATGACGATCCTGAAAAATATCTCTGACATGCTTCTAAATCAGTCTACCGTAGCATTTATTTCATACCTGAAAGGCTACTATGCCAGACCTTCATTGCACAGGGATACCAAACCTCTACTGTATAGTGAAGTATAGACGATAATTCCCTCATTTAAAATAATAATGACTCGTGTGTGTGTGTGTGTATATATATATATATATATATATATATATATATATATATATATATATAAAATCACGAAAGTAACACGTGATCTTTTTAATAAGCAAACAACCACAGGGAAAAGGAAAATTAAACACGAAATCCGAGCGCTTTCGTGATATATTCACATCTTGTCCCTGAAGATGTGAATATATCACGAAAGCGCTCGTATTTCGTGTTTAATTTTCCTTTTCTCTGTGGTTGTTTGCTTATTTAAAAGATCATTTGTTACTTTCGTGATTTTACTGCATATATATATTCTGAGTCGTTATTATTTTAAATGAGGGAATTATCGTCTATACTTCACTATACAGTAGAGGTTTGGTATCCCAGTGCAATGAAGGTCTGGCATAGTGGCCTTTCAGGTATAAAATAAATGCTACGGTAGACTGTTTTAGAAGCATGTCAGAGATATTTTTCAGGATCGTCATTAATTCTTTCTTTCAATTTCAATAAGTTTCACCTCATTTGCAGAATAAGATCTCCCCATTTGCCTATGTCTTGTCTCTGAAACTTTATACTTGTACCAGCTTAAAATTTTTCCCAGTAACTACAAGGAATTCCTACTGTCTGGTTATTTCTCACAGATGTGTGGTGGATCCTCATGCTATCCACACCTCTCCACCCTGAAGTTACTGACAGACCACGAAACATTGTTTAATCTCTCTCTCTCTCTCTCTCTCTCTCTCTCTCTCTCTCTCTCTCTATATATATATATATATATATATATATTCCATCCTTTTCAACCTTTTGAACGTTCTGTGCGATGATTCCACATTTCACGAAGCCCAAGTTTGTCGGCCGTTCTCCCGAGATGGCCCGGTGAAGTAGATAGTTAGTTTTATACACTCCACCTCACATAACCCGTTATCCACGGCTCATCTGGGTTTGTTCTGAGCCAGACGTATAATCTTCTTTTGGGGATGTCTGTCTCAGCACCACTCGTGTTCCATAGCTCTTTGGCATTTGTTTAACCCTCTAATTCCCAGAAAATTTTCAAAATTTTTTACCACTGGGGTACATTTGGACCCCTAAGTCGGAAATGTAATAAAGGATGCAAGAAACATTAATTATACATTATTTATTATACATATTAACATATAATACATTATAACCGAAAAAAAGCCCTTACATGCAGTTTGCAAGTTCAAAAAAAAAGTTTAAATGGGCCCTATTAGAAATACAAAAAGAAATGAAAAATACAAAAATCCTTTGTAATATGGAACTAACAATTTTGGTGAAATTATATATATATATATTATATATATATCATTCACTGTAGAGTACATCAACCTATATGCAATTATGACATACTTTTCAGATTTGATTAGCACAAGCGAACTTCTGACACTTTACGCACTTGTCCCGAGATTTTTTATCACTAGTTCGTGGACAAAACGTGCATCGTCCCCGTTTCCTTGAGTCTACTGAAGTACTGGGATTTGGTGTATCATATTCATTTCCTGTAATGAAAGGAGGACATTGTGATGCTACTTGAGTTTCATTAATTATTAGCTGATTGCCTAGTTCAACTAGAAAAAATCGCCTTTTGTGACTTTTTCCATTTTTGTAATTTTTATTTACATGCATCCAAATGATGAAGCTATTTAGAGCGCTGATATCAAACATGTTATAAAATACCACCATGGGCCATTTTCTGCATTTTCGCTTGGTTGAATACTTCCGGACCATTTGATCAGTTCTGTCAACGCCACCTTTGGTCCGATTGTAATCTAAAATCATAATGGGCTTTTTGTCATTACATGTTGTATCAATCTTGGGCTGGTTGTGAGTGGTGCTAAGCAATGTTACAACTTTTCCCTTTTTTGGTGTGTATGAGACTAAAGTTCCATCTGTGTGGAAAGCAAACATAGATGAATATGTTTGGCGTCCTTTGGTTGTGAGAAGTTGAGTTGGAATTTCTTTCCTATTCTTTCTTATGGTTCCTAATAATGTAAGTCCATTTGCTTCAATGTTTTCCGTAAATCTAATGAAGTGAAAAATTATCACATGTTACATTCGACCACTTTTTTCCATTCCTTTCACCATGTCCATCACTACTCTTGCTCCATGATTCTGTTCCCTCTCTTGGCCTACCTCTCTGCCAGTATATAATTGAATGTTAGAAACGTAAGATGTTGGGCTGTCACAGCAAACCCAAAATTTCAAAACATATTTTCCCGGTTTACTGGGAATATATTGTCTGAAAGGTCATCTTCCCCGAAATGTAACCAATTGCTCATCAATTGTAAGATTGTCACTAGGAATATAACACATTTGTAAATTATCTACCCATTATTGAAATACCTGTCTAATAGGACACATTTTATCAGAGGACCTTTGCTGACGTCGTCTCGACGCATCATCAAATCGTAAAACCCTTGACAACATTTGAAACCTGTTTCTCGACATGGTTTTGGAGAATACTGGTCGGCCATTATTTGTACTCCATTGGCTCATTATTTGATTTGTAAACACCAGTAAGTATTAGACGACCTAAAAAACGTTCAAATTCATTCATATTAAGTGCAACCTACCTTTCTTTGTACACTCGCTCACCTTCTTGATTGCGCAACGTTATGACGAAATTTTAGTCCAATATTGCATCATCTTTCAAAAGTAATATATATATATATATATATATATATATATATAATTAGGTAGGGATACATATGGATCCCCATGGTAATAACTGTTATATACTAATGTTTTTGTAATAAAAAACAAATGCATTTTATTAATACATACTATGTCAAAACAACTCAATAAAACATACAAAGTCATGCAACCACAGGCTCTTCAGTAAATTATTAAAAAATCTGCAGCTACATAAAGACCTACTGGGGTCCATATGGGCCCCGTTGGGAGTTTGAGGGTTAAACAGTCTTTGTCCTCTCGCAAAAAGACTATTTTCCTTCAGGATTGTGTATGTTCCCTGACTAACCTTTAATTTGGGGGATGACACAGTCCTCCTTTTCTACTTTCCACTGCTTTTTGTCGGGTTATAGGGTTCAGAGTAAGAATAGGGACTATTTTCTCCATTATTTCCAAGTGTAAATAATGATGTATTGTCCCCTTCTTCCTTCCAGTGAATATAGGACTAATTCCTTTCCCAGTAATTTATTTCTTTGCACCCTTTGATCTTGACTGTGAAGCTTCTCTGAACCCATCTATCTAATGTCATCTTTTTTATATGGACATGTTAGGATCGAACAATACCCCAACATGGTTATGATCGGCTATTTCGATAGAGTAGTCGTCACATTCCTATCACTCGATTAGAGGTTCTCAGTATCTGCAGTTATTCTTTTTGCTTTGTTTACTGCTATCTTATCTTGTGTTGTAAATCGCGTGTGTATATATATATATATATATATATATATGTTCGCCACCAGTTTTGGCTCTCCTCCCATTTCATTGCCAACCCTGGTGAACTAGCTTACAACTTTTCTATCCTAAATGACCTGTAGCAGATTATCCTACTCGTATCTCCGGTTGCAATAGAAATAGGCCCAACATTCTGGATTTATTTATTACCTTTCATCCTTCTCCTTACTCTGTGAAACCTTTCTCTTCGTTGGGGACCTCCGATCACAATCTTATAGCTGTTTCCTGTCCTATCGTACCAATACGGCTTTTGGATCCTCCAAGAGGAGGCGCCTTTGGTCCCTTCAGCATCACTATTGGTGCGTCCTTCGGCAGTACTTCTGTGATTTCCTATGGAATGCTTACTGCATCCGTGGTCGGGGCCCTTCTGGGTGTGCTGAGCTCATCAGAGATTTGCTTCTCTCGGGCATGGAGGTGTACATCCCATATTTTATACTTACTGTTAATGTTAAAACACCTTGGTTTAACTTTACTTGTTCTAATGCTATTCGCAACAGAGTGTATTCAGTATGAATATATCATTTGTGCAATAAGAAAGGTGTACCTTTGGCGTGGTTCACAGACCCCGAACTAGACTCAGAAAGCTTGTGTGTGTGTGTGTGTATATATCGGCAAAAAATATACACATTCATTATATACATAAATATATACATGTACAAATAATCGAGGAAAAAGCTAATGAGGTCGTAAATTTACAAAATAGTAAAGCTGTCAAGAGTTTGTTCGTCATATCCACAACCTATAAAGTCAAATTCATGAAGGTTTTCTCAAAATCTAAAGGGATAGTGAACTTAAAATAAGTGTAGAGGTCTCAATGACTTTAAATGTTGTATAAAATTACTTACATGTTGTCATGTGATGGTAGAATGAAGAGAAATAAGTACGCTCTGCTTTTATTTAAAGTCTAAATTTACTTACCAAGTTGCTTCTAAAAAATTACTTCGGTCTTGAATATTGGGTTCCGAAATCAGGATCTTAAATAAGGAATCAATTGCTGTAAATGATGTCACATTTCGAGGAATTTTGTGGGTGGAACTTAGTCAAACGCTGCGACTTTCAGTTTTGAACTTTTTATTGAAAAGAGGAAATCTGTGAATTCAACTTTTGCATTTCCATATTTAAAAGAAGTTTCCATGATCAATGTTTGAGCTGTGTGCGTTGTATTAATACAATTCAAAAGTAATTAAGATATATATATATATATATATATATATATGCTTTGGCTGGTGATCTTAGTTATATGTTATGCTACAGACCGAAATGTTTATTCTGATGACCGTCAAGCTTGTCGTACCACTTTAGGTCTCCAGTTTAACGTAAAATGCGAACCACGTTCCATATATATATATATATATATATATAATTATATATGAAAATTATTTCACGAAAGTAACACGTGAAAAATATTTATGATGAATAAAACCACAAAAACACAAAATGGTGCTCAAGTGCTTTCGTCTAATGACATCCTCAGGAACACTGAAGTACATAAAAAGGTTAAGCCTATATATAGGTTACAGAAAGAAAAAAAGAAAAAATAAATAACA